>JARFXV010001826.1:0-67317 GCA_031761425.1 Cosmopolites sordidus
TTTCGGTTAAGCACAAAACCAAGGGTTGATAGCCCGAGGGGGGGTGATGACCGGAGGTCTTCGGTAGCTGATGACCGTGGTTCGGAACCCACGTTAAGCTGTAATTCCAGTCGCTAATGTCCAAAAGATTGACAATATTTACAAATATCTACGCCTATAATACTCTATACTCCTATGATAGACCGTTTTTAAATGAAAATAACAAAAGCATTGTTTTTCAATTTTCAATTAATCCGTTTAAAAAAATATCTAGAAACATGATATCTCATTTTAACAGATTAAGAGTAATTGCTTTGTTACAACAGGTTTAATCCAAGGGATATCGCGGTAATTATAGGAGTTTTCCAAAGTGCTGTTTCGAAAATTCATAAAAAATTCCAAAAGATAAATGACGTAAAGGATCGCCTCAGAAGTGGCAGAAAAAGATGCACAACAGCTGCATAAGACCGGCAGATATAAATGATAACTCGAAGAAATCGCCTGAAATCTACAAGTGGTATATTAATTTCGGGAGCTCCAAGTCGACTGGTGCGTCTCTTCCGGAGGGGCAGTGGGCGACGGATTTTCATGGATGACAACGCACCTCCTCATCGAACAGCAGCAGTATAAAGTTTTCTTGAAGAAGAGGGGTGGCCACCAAGTTAGGGTGGGCCAGCAAATTCCCCTAACATCAATATTATTGAACATGCTTGCTACATTCTGAAGACACACATCAAGAAACGAAATAATCCTCCTCTTACCCCTGCGAGAACTAAAAGATCGCCGCTAGTGAAGAATGAGAGAGAATTCAACAAGCCCCAATCATGATCATTTAATCGAGAGCATGCCAAATCGCCTACAGGCATGCCTACAGACCCATGGAGGAACTACTGCTTATTAAATTTTATTGAAAGTTGATATTTTTATTTTATAATTACTTTTGAAGGCAATTGGTACACTGTAATTTTTTGATTGCAAAATAATAAATCAATTTTTACTCACATTGGTCATTTGGTGTCGAGTTTTAATTAGTACCAGTAAGAGTTGTAATAAGTGATGATATTACGTAAACTAGTAAAAGAAACTCTTAATATCAATAAAAAGTGAAATGTTTGATCATTTCAAAATGTTGGACATATGCGTATATGCGTGTGTGTTATATATATATATATATATATATATATATATATATATATAATATATATATAGTATATATATATATATTATATATATATAACTATAGATTATTTATATATATATATATATATATACTATATATATATATATAGTATATATATATATATATATATATATACTATATATATATATATATAACACACACGCATATACGCATATGTCCAACATTTTGAAATGATCAAACATTTCACTTTTTATTGATATTAAGAGTTTCTTTTACTAGTTTACGTAATCATCACTTTATTACAACTCTTACTGGTACTAATTAAAACTCGACACCAAATGACCAATGTGAGTAAAATTGATTTATTATTTTGCAATCAAAAAATTACAGTGTACCAATTGCCTTCAAAAGTAATTATAAAATAAAAATATCAACTTTCAATAAAATTAATAAGCAGTAGTTCCTCCATGGGTCTGTAGGCATGCCTGTAGGCGATTTGGCATGCTCTCGATTAAATGATCATGATTGGGCTTGTTGAATTCTCTCTCATTCTTCACTAGCGGCATCTTTTAGTTCTCGCAGGGTAAGAGGAGGATTATTTCGTTTCTTGATGTGTGTCTTCAGAATGTAGCAAGCATGTTCAATAATATTGATGTTAGGGGAATTTGCTGGCCACCCTAACTTGGTGGCCACCCTCTTCTTCAAGAAAACTTTATACTGCTGCTGTTCGATGAGGAGGTGCGTTGTCATCCATGAAAATCCGTCGCCCACTGCCCCCTCGGAAGAGACGCACCAGTCGACTTGGAGCTCCCGAAATTAATATACCACTTGTAGATTTCAGGCGATTTCTTCGAGTTATCATTTATATCTGCCGGTCTTATGCAGCTGTTTGTGCATCTTTTTCTGCCACTTCTGAGGCGATCCTTTACGTCATTTATCTTTTGGAATTTTTTATGAATTTTCGAAACAGCACTTTGGAAAACTCCTATAATTACCGCGATATCCCTTGGATTAAACCTGTTGTAACAAAGCAATTACTCTTAATCTGTTAAAATGAGATATCATGTTTCTAGATATTTTTTTAAACGGATTAATTGAAAATTGAAAAACAATGCTTTTGTTATTTTCATTTAAAAACGGTCTATCATTAGGAGTATCAGAGTATTATAGGCGTAGATATTTGTAAATATTTCAATCTTTTGGACATTAGCGACTGGAATTACAGCTTAACGTGGGTTCCGAACCACGGTCATCAGCTACCGAAGACCCCGGTCATCACCCCCCTCGGGCTATCAACCCTTGGTTTTGTGCTTAACCGAAAGTATCTCGAGAAGTCTACCGACTGGCGAGTGACCAACGTAGAACACTTCTCAGAAAGCATCCGGCCTTACCCAGCCTCGAACTGGCGTGATTGAGGGGTGATTCCTTGTCTGATTTTACACTCTTACCTAGAAACATTCACAAGAATTTTAGAAAAACTTTTTTTTGCCTACTATCGGATTCGAACCCCGTAAGGCTGACGCCTTAGGCACCACAGCTAATGTAGCTCCCCATAATATATATATTTATATATATATATATATATATATATATATATATATATATATATATATTTTTTTTTTTGTTGGTTGATGACTGGAGACAAGCCCTACCCATCCCTTCAGCTGGGACAGTCCAAAGAAATCTGCAAAAAATCCAAATATATATATATATTATATATATATATACTATATATATATATATATATAATATTATATATATATATATATATTATATATATATATATATATATATATAGATATATACATATATATATATTATATATATATACTATATATATATATATATATATATATATTATATATATATATATATATATACTATATATATATATTCAATCAATATCAATTCAATATATATATTCAATATATATATATATAATATATATTATATATATATATCTATATATATATATATATATATATATATATATATATATATTTATATATATATATATATATATTATATTCTCATTTTGCTTTGAAGGACAAATAATGGCATGTTTTGAAAATTATATGTCGTATGCATTATGTAGACCTCATTTTCGATTATTCGGTTACACATAAAGTGTGGTATATATTCAATGATGCTCTGAATGTTTCGTTTAAGATCAAAAAACTGATCGGGGGTTTACTTTTGTAAATCAGAGATTTAACATATTTCCACAAAAAATAATCAAGGCACATGAGATCGCATGATTTTAGTAGCCAGTTGATACTATGATTTCGCGAAATAACACATCGGTCAATAAGTCCCCTGCCTGACAAATAAAAACACATTTTTTTGTAAATTTCGACTTTGTTCCGTCAATATATTCTCTAATATATTCTCTTGAAAAGCAATACAATTATTCCAACACATTTCTAAAATTTCCTATACCTTTTTTATAGAACGATTTCTCTCTGCGTTCAAAATATTCTTCAGTTTCGGCAATTACCTCTTCATTGGAGCGAAATTTCTTCCCATCGAGCATTTTTATTGAGGTCTGAGAACAGAAAATAGTCGCTAGGGGGCCAGATCTGGAGAATACTGTAGATGAGGAAGCAATTCGAAGTGTAATTCATGCAATCTAGCTATCGTTACTAACCACTTGTGATATGGTATATTGTCTTGGTGAAACAGCACTTTCTTGTTCCTTATAGCCCATTTTTGCAATCTCGTTCCTCAAACGCACCGATGTAATGTGCGATGTAACGCACGCTATGTAATATTCGTTATTGATGGTTTTATCTTTCTCGAGATAATCGATAAACAATATCCCATGGGCATCCCCAAAACACAGATTCCATAACCTTACCTGTCGATAGTTGCGTTTTTAGTCGCTTTTTGATGACTTGCACCGGCTTACTGCCTGCCCACTCAGCTTCAAAGTGAAGTGAATGATGATGTTTCATCCAATTGTCACATACCGCATGAAAAAATCCTTTTAGTTTCTCTTAAACAGCTCCAAAACATTACTCAAGATCATGAATACGTTGTTTTTGGTTCACTGTGAGCAATCGTGGTACCCATTTTCAATGGCAACTTACGCATTCCCAAATGTTCATGCAAAATTAGTGTAAACATTTCTTTTCAATATCTTCATGATATTACCTATCTCCTGCAGGTTTATTTTACCGGTTTTGCGAAATAATTTTGTTAATTTTTATGATGTTATCTGGTGTAACCACCTCAGTTGGATGTCCACAGCGATCGATGCTTGTACGGCTACGTTTGAATTCAGCATACAAGCAGTTGTGGTTGATTTTCCTGGAATAGAGTTCGGGTAATATTTATCAAGCCATTGTTTTGCTTCAACGGGTATTTTTCTTTATCAAAATGCAAGGCAATCAGCACACGAATTTCTTTTTTTCTATTGTTTTAAAAATAACAAAAGTGGGCGTCACTTAAAGCACAAAACAACAGCTCAGAAAATAGTAGACAGATTGTCATGGAATTTTGACACATGACGTTTGAAGGTCGGTACAAACAACCACTGGTAAGGATTTTTCGTAAGTAATGCATCTATATATCAGATCGGGGACATATTAATCGATGTGTTACCGAGTCTAGGATTCTTTTCAAGCAATAAATCGATTGTCTGGCGAGATGTATGAGATTGCATATTCTTGTTGAAAGAAAATAGTGTATAAAATAGTTTAGCTACTCAATAGCTAGCTTTAGCTTATATAGCAATACTTTAGCTTTTGAATATGAAAGTTTCGCACAGATCCTTGCAGAAAGGCAAGCAGGTATGAATTTATTTATTTTAACAACCAAAGAATTGAAATTATTTAATTTTTTTCTCAAAGCAGATAAAACAAGCCATCATTAAAGCACCAGTTTATGCGAGTCATTCATGTTTAATAGATGGAACAAAATTATAAAGTAATATTGGTAGTCCGAAGAATTTTGTTAAGAAAAACACACGAAATATAAAGAAATTTTCCGATTGGCAAACTATGTTGTTTCTACCCTACTATATTTAATATAAGAAATTAAAGCTTATTTTAAAATAGATGTCAAAATTTACAATCACTACAACATTTTCGTATAAGGACAATTTTAAAGTTAACCATTGGCAGTGACACAACATTATGATTTAATATCAGGATATTCCTCTTGATAAACATCGAAGAGTAGCACTTGAATCGTCAATACTTTTAACAACCGACTCAGCAAAATGGAAAATTTTCTCATAAAAGAGTTTTACGATTTGTACTGAGCGACTGTAAAACAAATTTTATCTGTACATTTTCGAGAGGGTCGTCATGCGACGTCGAAAGCATGTCTAGATTTCTAGCTAGCTTCTAAATAACATAAAACTGACATAAAACAGTAATATTTTACCTAGTATTGGAGTAACATCGTTGTAACGGATGTTTTTCGTTACAATTTGCGTACTTAGTGCTTTAGACATCCAGTTAAAATAAATTATTAGACTAGCTTAGGCTTTACTAGAAATATGATTTATTAGAATTGCAACAAATACATTCAAACAATACATAATGAAACGTAATTGCTTTTATATTAAATCAAAAATAGTAGTAGTTTTCAAACTTTACATTTGTGTTAATCCGGATGCACTTGCTTTAACTTTTGTTAATGTCAATGGCATAACTGCTTTCTTGCTGCGCTTTTTTCTTTTATCGCTTTTCGAGATATTCTTTTGTATTAAACTCAAAGTTAATCGATTTTAATTTCTCGATGCGTGGATCTCATGATAACGCTAACAATGTTAATATTATGGAGAGAGAAGAAGAAAAGGAGATGACTTAATCATAATAATTTTATTTCAATTCAATCATTCATTCAGTCCTCTCCTGATGACGTTAACATGGTCAACAAAATACTCATCGAAAAATTAAAAACATGTAATTTGGTGTTTTGCGGCGAATTTCTTTGAGTTCCCACCGAAGATTTTAATATAGGACTTTATATCCTTTTGTGCCTTTTCGCCTTTTTTGGGGCTTTATCCCGCTGGTTTTTGGTGGCATTATCGACAAACTCAATAATTTTACGTACGTACACTAGATAATATCGTAATCTGACATTTAAGTATTTCTTCATGCTCTGAAAACATGTATAATATGGCTGTAAATAAGATAAGGAATGAGGTATAGTCGGCTCAGAGAGGAAACAATTGTTAAACATCTTTACTAATACTTAGGATACGAGGTTGCTCTGTCGATTTTTTACATCGTACCAGAAAACCAGGAAAACCTCTCAAGACGGGTTTCTGGTGTCTGAGTTTTCGTCAGTCGGGCTTATGCCGATGTCCGAATCCAACTGAAAGAGTTAATATAAAGTAAGCTGGTATTTTGTCGCGATCTGGTGGTGGCAGAAGTAACCGATAAATCACTCAAGTAGAACATAAATTAAAAATCTTCTTATTACTTAAATAATCCAGTATATATTTGTAGTATATATTATTTATTTGTTTTTTCGTATATAGTTCTAATTTATTTGCCCTAACACTTGAGACTTCATATACTATTTCTATAACTTTATTATAAAAATGAGATTTTTGTGAACAATATTTTTAGCCTTTAGCGGCGAGGCACTTTCATTTAACGAATTTGCAGATAAACAAAATGCCTATAACTAGCATATTTCTATCATCATATCTTCAAAACGTTACTGCTTGATCTATACTAGTTTATGATCTGGAGCAGTTATTTGAGTTATATTATTTTGAACTACCCAATTATCCATTAATAATAATTACTTAATGATCAATTTTGGAATTATAAATATGAAGGTTTTGAAGTGATATTGTTTAATTAAAATGTAAAAAGATCTTGTTGAAAGACCGTACCCAATATATAAATAACTATCAACAAATTTCTTTACTAAATGTTTACTTGGATTGAAATGGTTTCAGTTTATCATGAAGCTCTAATGGCAAATGATCAATTGCTGGCTCTTTTAGTTGGCCGTTCACGGTTTTAAAATACCACCCATCCATAAAACTTTTCATTTTTGAGGTAGTCATGTCCAGGAATCAGAACTGGATGTCTTATGGAACTTATCACAACTGGATGAACAGTAAATTCGAAGCATGCCTATGAATAATTATATCACCTATTATTTTCTGCAAAATAAAAATTGAAAAGTGTAAAACAGTGTATTATTTTCATAACAACCTAATTAATAACATTTACATATTATTTTTTAGCAACTTTGCTCAGCAAATATATTTATATAGCAAATAAGAATGTCATAACATTAAAATAAGGTACAATGATAACCAGCTAATTTTTTTATCTATTGTCATCTTCATCTTCCTCTTCCGTTTAAGGTCAATAATTGTTTGGGGTTTGTTTCGGTTAACTATATATTTAACATAACCTCATAAAAATAAACCAAAACTTCAGATCGCATGATCCAAAAAATTCCTGCAATAAATCGATTGTCTGGCGAAATGTTTGACAAGTCTTGTCAAGATTTGTTGAAAGAAAACGTTATTTATATGTACATTTATCAGTTCAGGCCAAATATATTCTGTTAGCATATTCCGTCACCAATAATAGTAATACGATTTCCATCATTATCTTCAAAAAAAATATATCACTCCTTCAGCCAACAGTAATTTTCCGAGGATAAAGAGGTAACTCTTGAATCACTTGAGGAACAATGAATAACTCTTGAGGATTTTCATTTTTCCCAAATCCTACAGTTATGTTTGTTTTCAAACTTATTAAGTCAGAAGTGCGATTTGTCGGAAAAGTATGGTCAACTGAAGATGCATTTTGAACTGAAGATGAATAATTTCTACGTGCTGTCTTTCCATAGTGAATTGACACAATATCCTGAATACAACAGTGTATGTGACATTTACATTCCAAACAGAATTGCCGCTATTACGCGTCAAAATTTGCACCCTCTTATTGGCAAGCTCTTTATCATATAAAAGTGAAGAATTGTCTATATATCCCGAGGAGCAATATACAAAAGAGAAAGAAAAATAATTCAATTTTGAATATAGGGTAGTTAATGTTGTATGTACAAGAAGTCATTAAGTTAGATAACCCAATAATATTAAATTATTTTGAATAAAACCATCATTAATCATTATGATCATAAATCATGTCTATCAATATAGCCGCAATTTAGGGTTAATGTGTCTTTTTATAAACAAAATCTGGCAATATATTTTGTCATTAGGTATTAAAATCAATTAGATTATAATAAATAATATATAATGAGGCTTATATGGTATATTTCCTTATCGTTGGGGTAGGTTGCAATGAAGAAGGGTTCGAATTTTAATATGATGAATATATAAAAGGGTATTTAACAAGAAATACTCATAATTTTACTTGCAAACTCTTGACCCGTGTTTCATTAGCGAAATCCGCATTTTTAGATGAGAAAATCGAACTTAAAATGAAAGGGAGAAATAAAAACATTCAAATCTCAGATTACCTAAAAATATACTATAAGGAAGGAGTGGTTTATACTAATTGTTATACTGTTAAGAAACAGTATAATAATTGGAATAAACCATTCCTTCCCTATAGTATATATATATATATATATATATATATATATATATATATATATATATATATATATATATATATATATATATATATATACATATATATATATATATATATATATATATATATATATATATATATATATATATATATATATATATATATATATATATATATATATATATATATATATATATATATATATATATATATATATATATATATATATATATATATATATATATATATATACATATATATATATATATATATATATACATATATATGTATATAGTATATAGTATATATCTTTCCTTATAGTACACAATAGTAATATAGAGTAATATGTGTACTGGGTGGGTGAAAAAGATCTGATATTACTTGAATGTGGAAATTACGCTTTGATCATAATGTCATAAATTAATTCAGATTGACATGAATTATTTTCAATTCTTCTATTGAAACCTTCGGTATGAAATACTAAACTCGAAGAGATTCGACTGTTGTCCACAACATGATAAGTCGGGGATCTATGAAATTAGTTGTCAAGATTGTGATCAAAGCTATATTAACGATATAAAGAACACATCAGATATGGGAGAAATGAATAATCTTGTGTTACCCAACATGCAATTGAACATGACACAATATAGATATTAGTAATTTAAGACTGGTTAAAAGTGTAAATAACAATAAGGCTTTGGATGCATATAAAAGCATTCAAACAGAAAAATGTAAGAAAATCATGAACCGGGATATTCCGTTCAGTCAACTTTTTCAATTATTAATGTAAGGCTCAGTAAACTTCACGGTTCATGATTTTTACATTACTTCATTAGATAGGGTTATCATATAAATAGAACATAGTTTAGTTTTAAAATTATATTAAATCATCTCCTGATGATGCTAACATGGCTAGCAAAACGTATGTCGTCGTTAAAAAAGTAATTTGTAAAAGTAATACATAATTCGACATATTCAAAACTATGAAAAACTATGTTTTTTGCACAATGACAATTAATAACGAACTGGCTTTTGATGGTGTATGTTTACCCTCCAAAACGCTAGAGAAGTCATTAGGCTATACCAATAAATGTATTAGTAACGCCATCTCTTAGCTAAATCGGCATTATTAACTGAAATAGCTATTTTAACTTTTAAAAGAAATTTAGGCTTTAAATTTTGTGTTAATTAATTTTTGAATATAACGCCAATTAATGTGAACTATTAGCAGCAATGTAACTTTGTGGCCTTTTTAACACACTTTCCATAACAGTTGTGAATCTACCTGGTGTTAATGCAGCGATTTCAGAACGGATATTGTCCATGAGTTGTATGGTTTGAGGTTTATTTATGTAAACCTTTTTCTTAAAAAATCCCCATAAAAATAATCCGGAGACGTCAAATCAGGAAGTCTAGGCGACCACCACAAATCTCCATTTGTGAAATTAAATTACTAGGAAAAATGTTTTTCAAAATGTTGATTGTTTCGCATGAGGTAAAATTGAGGTGTATTTTTCAGTCTTTGTTCTTCCAATTAAGGCACTAATAAGTTTTGAATGATTTGTTTATGGTGTTCACCGTTGGCTAGTACTATATTTTTACTATCGTTTTGAAAAAAAAATATGGTCCAATGATGTTATGAAAATGAGTGCCGCACCATACTGAAATTTTAACTGGCTGGACGTTTGATGAATTTCGCGGAGATGTTTTCTTGCTTAGAAACGGCTAGTCTGTTTATTTCCTTTGACTGAAAATTGTCAATTTGATAGAAGGGATGAAAATTAAATACTGAAATTAAATTAAACGAAGAAATGAATTATGACAGTTTTTTCTTTTTAATTAGATTTATTTTTCACGTTCTTTGTGTAACAAAAACATAATGTATAATTATTCGATAGTATATATTTTAATAAATTATAATTATGTACTAAACTCAGAGATTTAATTCATTACATTTTAATACGGTACGTTATTAATTATTAATATAACGCCTGGGTAACTTAACGGTTTCATACAAGTTTAATGTTAGAATTAGATTAGAGAATACAAATAATTTATTGTTTAGTCATATATCGCTTTGTATCTCATACCACCGGAAGAATGAATATATTATTTTAATGGGCTTAATAGTATCTTATTCAGATTCTAAGTTATAATAACATTTCAAAACAAATAACATAATATTTTTTAGTACATTATTGCTTCGATTTGAATTATTTTTAATCGTTAAAGGTGCATCATTCTTTAAGTTAGATTAGGACTCTTGTAAACAGACCTTAAAACTAAACGAAACAACATTGACGAAAGAATACGACGAAGGAGAAGTAAAATCCCATAATCCTATAATAAGGACTAACTGCAAGGGGGAAATAATAACACCCCATTTAAGCCGAAAATGCCGATTAAGCGGGACACATTTTTAATGCAGGTCATCCTCAAGAAATAAATTTTCAGTGATTAAGAGCTGCTATTCGTCTTCAGGACAAAAAAACAGAAGGAAAGCTAAGGCATGGCGTACTGAATGCATTAAAGCTGTTGGGGGAATTTTTCGCGTTACTTGTTGTAAGGTTCGTGCTTTTTTTAATTAGAGAAAAAGCTTTACCACACCCCTCTGACTCCTTCTAGCCCTTCCAATTCTTCAAGTCGAAAAGGTCGGGTTTTATTCATTTTAGGAATGAATTTTTAGGTTTCATGTTTGTGGATTGTTCTATATTAAATACTTCCAGAAAAGACACACATAAAATGGAAGAAATGATAAAAATAGTGGAGTTTATATGTTAAGTTGGTTGCAATGACTGCAATAGCTACTATGTGGGACAAACGAGCCGAAATTTTCAGATCAGATTCAAAGAACATAAATCTGCATACATATTAAAGAAACAACATTCTAATTTTGCGAACAATATCATAGATACCGTACATATACTTCCCAAGAAATCAAATTTAAAAATTTTACATACAGTGCAAAAAGCAAAAATTTAAACATTGTAGAAGCGATTAAAATTTATAAATGTTATAAAGACCCGTCTAGACAGGATCAGATAGAAATGGTCAGACAGATCTCCGAAATTCCCAACTATTTAAAATATTTAAAAAAATTATCCGTAATAAAAGTGTAAAATTAGGCATATAGGATAAACAGCTGTAATACTTTAGTTTTAAACTAGTGCTTGATAATGTTTTGAATAACATTGTTTTACGAAACTATAGTCACACAAAGTTAAAAAACAAAAGTGATAGATAAGGAAGTAAAAGATTTGTTTTATTCGGTTTAAAAACGAACTATTACAAACTAAGGGAAAATCCATCAATAACAAAATGGTTTTTGAAATATTTTATCTATTGTTTTTATGCGACAATTACTGTTTCTATTATATGGCTATTTGGAAGCCGATATTAATTATATTAGGTTGGTCATACGAAGAAGTTTCAGCTGCTCCTAAAGTTATTGAACTGGTTTAAGACGTTATGCACTTTAGTTGCAAAATGACAATTTTCCCCAAGGGCTAATAATTAACACGTTAGCTGTCACAATACAAAAAAAGTAATGACCTTTTCTGCCAAAAGTTGATATATTATACAACAAAAAATGATATACTATACAACAAATATCATAAAAATGATGACAAGATAATTTTTATTTGTGAAAATGTTTTCAAAATGTTAAAAAGATGTTTTTGCATGTGAAGCAAATGTGTCTCACGTGGCCTTTCTGGCCAAAATTGCTTAGCGGACTGCGTAAATCATACGTGAATCAAAATATGACTTGCCTGTTCTTGTTGTTTATTTTTAGTTTTGATTTGTTAACAGTACAGTAAAGAGCTAAATATTCTAGAGCGTCATAACATTTGTGTATTGGCTGTTTTTTTTTGATTAAGGTAAGATTTTATAGCGTAATTCAAGTTAAAATGTAACTTGACTTTTTTTTCTTAAGACAAATGGCTAGTTTTGGAAAAAAAATCAAAGCCTCTTTTGGACTGTGGTCGATGCATTTATGTAGATAATTACTATAAAAGTATGGAGCTGACTCATAAGTTGCTTAACAGAAAAACTCATTTAGTCGACACCCTGACAACAAGCCGTAAGAATAATACTAAAGATGTTATAAACAAAAAGCTAAAGAAGGGTGATCATATAGTCAAGAGAGTAATACTGAAGCCATGATAATAAAGCGGCAAAATAAATAAGATGTCCTGACTTTATCTACTAAACTTACTTGACAAATGGTTACGGTAGAGTCACGACGTAATGTGGAATTAGATAAGCCCGATGTCGTTGGCATTTAGTGATTTATCAAACCAAATCAAAGCATATTCTTCAGCTTTAAGAAATGGAATAAAATGGTATAGGAAAATTGCTGTAGAATTGGTGCAATGGCACATCTTGTTCAAATAAGTAACTGGGCAAACATGACAACAAAACATATTTTAGAAGATGTAGACATTTCTAACAGACGAAGATGTTGTTTTTGCCACGCTAAACTATCCGAAGAACGACGAAGAAACGTGGCAGCCAAAAATACTCTATAAAATAGATGGAAATGTACTCAGTGTGAGGAATACTACTGCATTACTTGTTTTACCAAAGCACATGTATGCACAATAGAATAATAATTATAGAATATATATTTTCATGTTTTGAAATATACTAATATCTTGTTCTAATCATTATACTATTTTATTGGAATAGAATGTGTTTTTTTCTATTTTATGAATTCTACACTTTGATATTTTTGCTATGTAAATGCTGTATTTATATCTATTTTTTTTAAATAAAGGAAGTTTTATATAAAGAGCGTTTCGAATTATTAAAAAAATACCACCATTCACCAGGTCACGGTTGGTCAGCTAGTGCATGTTTATATCGTTTTTGTAAATCGTCGGTGGGCTACCGATATAAAAGTAATGTTTGCATATGAGTCACGGGTAATTCACTTGGCCTACATGAATATGTCACCAGTGAGACACACCTGCTTCACGTGGCAGTTAATGTGTTAAATTAGAACCAAGAGTAAATAACACGGAAGAGTTCACCATCATTTAAGTATCTATTTTCTAAGATTTATGAAAATGCAAGAAGAGAAAAAGGGATATTCCCTCAGAATACGCCATTAAAACATTCTAAGGATTGATAATAAATTGTGACAGCCAATTCAAATCTAAAGAACATCTAAATACATCATTTTATAAGTGTGAAATAAGATAAAAGATGAATAGTGCCATATTAATAAACACTGCACCAAACTTAATAAGCTTGCCCCTCAAACAGTGCAAAAGTCAGTATATATCCGAAAAATTTTATTCTATGAACTTGTCAGGACTGAAAGAGAATCGTTTATTACGATCTGTTACCTCAAAACTAGATTATTAATTCCGAAACGGTTTACAAATAAGTGAATTCACAAGGGCAATTGACCAAAAACGGTTAAATTAGTTAACAGAAAGGAAATTGCTAGACAGTGCTATACCACACCTGTTTTTGGTTACCAGACACAAAGTTTGACAGCTTAACTGGGATGTTTCGAGCTATAAACCATACCTTCCGACTACCGTTTGTTAAGATTTTTTCAAAACTACTTAGATGGTAATAACTTTACTTCCTAGGTGGAAGATATGCCAGATACCTTAGAAGCTATGAGCGCAAAATTATGCAGCTACCGGAGAGCTACCAGATTATGCAGCTACTGTTGATTCTACTGCATCAAGTTAATATTTTTCACTCTAATACATCTTCACGTCACCAAATCAGCGTATTAAAACAGTATCCCAAAATTGATTGAGGACATTTGAAAGAAAATTTTTGAAGAGAATCTTTGGAGTAATAATGATAGAGGCAAGTGGAGAATAAGAACAAATCAAGAAATTTAAACACTGCAAAGCATACCTCATATAGTTACTACGGTGAAAAGTCATGACTAGCATGGTGTTTAACATGGCTAGGTGGTTGTGATGACGTTGAGGAAAATATCAAAACTTTAAAGATTAAAAGATGGTGCAACTAATTTTGTAACTAGCCCTGGTAAGCCCGGATTTTTTCGGAAGTGTCACTAGTTGATGAGATTTTCTGAGAAATTAAAGGTTAAACATAATTCAGCCATGGCTAGCTCAGATTATCATTTAATGTTAGGAAATAAGTTTAGTCTCCGAAGTGAAACGAAGTGAAAATTTATTTATATTGCAGTCGATATTCATAATTTAGAAAAATATGTTAACCCTAAGTGTGATACGAGGTGTGTAAATAAAGCAAATACTGTTGGCTTCTTCTCTGGAGGTGAGGCAGACTCACATCTGATGCATATTCAGTACAAGTCATTATATTCTACAGTCTTACAGTATTCTACAGTCATTTAGTGGTTCGTAGCAAATTTTACATCGTAGATTTTTTTAGTGAGTTCTGAAAATGAAAGACAACAATTTCGGGCAAAGGTGCGCTATCAAGTTTATTTTCAGACTTGAGCACAGTGCGAGGAAAACTTTTGCAAAACTTTAACAGGCTTATAGAAACGGTGTTTTGTTAAGAGGACATGTTTTCAGGTTGTTTAAGGTATTCTCAGATGGTCGAGACTCGACTAAAATCGATCGATCTAGTGTAAATGATAAGTCTCGAGAAGTGATTGAAGTGATAAAAATGTCTATAGAATCGGGGATATTGTGCATTTTGATTTTGTATTTGACTCACCCAACCGTCCATATCCGAAAATGACCTCGAAAAACGATTCGCGGGATCAAGAGGATAACAGGAAGGAAACAAGTCATGACTTTTTAGTGCGGATTGGAAATGACTCATTTTCTGGAACATGTCATAACTGGTGATTAGTCTTGAATTTTTGTATACGGCGAATAACTCGAAATTCTTGTGACTCGCTTTCAGAATGCATTAAAAAGTCCGGTTACGGACCACTTCGTCGTCAAAACGCCTACTTTTTACTCAAAACGGTGTAAGTGACTTTATCAGACAACTCGACCTTTCAAAAGAAAGACCAGAACTGTTGGCATCCAGACTCAAAAAGAGGAATTTACTTTTTCCAGGCACTAAAATTACATGTTACCGTACTCGAGAGAAAGAACTGTTTCCGGTTTGCTCAGAAAATGTTTTTTTTTTAATGATGTCGGTGGTCTTTTATCAAAAATGGGTTTTTTCAACTACTAGCCAAATGAATGGATACTTTTTATAGACAGTTCCAGTTCTAGTTTACAGACAGCGGAGTTTGAAATATGTTTTGCTACATAATGGCAATAAAGATAGTGCAGTTCCACTAAATTAAAGGAGGAATATGAAACCATATATCTTGTACTGGCAAAACTCAAATACAATGATCATAAGTAGGTTATATGCGTTGATTTAAAAATGGTAAACTTTTTATTGGGTAAATATTTTTAGTGGAATAGCAGAGCAAAAATGAAGCATTGGATTAAAACAAAGTTGTGTAACAAAATATCATAAATATAGCGTTAGTTACTAGAGAGAAAATAATTTTGACTCCATTCCACATAAAATTGGGTCTAATGAAACAGTATGTCAAAGTATTGGATAAAAATGATTCCTGTTTTAATTATATACCGAGAAAATAAGATACCGAGATAAACTTAAAGCTGGCATTTTCGACGGACCGCAAATTAGGCTTTTGATTAAAGATAACTATTTCGTGTATTCAATAAATGATATAGAATCATTAGCTTTGTTTTTTTTTTCGTTAAGGTTGTAAACAATTTCCTAGAGAATTATAAGTCTGAAAAGTATCGCGAATTGGTGCAAAACACGCTTGAAAATATCAGAAAGATGTAACATAAGTATTAAAGTTCACTACCTCCGCAATGATTTGGACAACATTGATTCTTATAGAGCCATATTTCCTAAAAAATATGGAAGAAAGGTACCAGGGTCGATGGGATGAACACATTATGGTTGATTACTGCTAGAGTATCATGTGTGAGTGCCTGGAAGAAATCCACTCGAAAAAATCACGAAAAAGAACACGGAAAAGAAGCTTTCTTTATATTCAATGATGTAGCAAAAGGTAAAAAATATGAAATAATCGTATTTTTTCCACACCTATCATATTTCTATAACTAAACGCACATTTCAAAAAATATATGTAACGTTAAAACCAGCATAACGAACATATTCAAAAACAGCTCTAGTCTTTCCGGCACCAAATCCACTGCAAACCTGTGTAATCATTATTTTTGTTTCCTCCTTAAAGTCGTTCCTCCTCCTGTAAAGTCAGCTTTCACCCTTTATTTATTTAATAATTAAGGTTAGTTCCCCGGCCGATCTCGCAAAAATTGCAGTGTCATTGGAATTAGATATATTTATGCCGATAATACTGATACCGTCTGTCCAATCATTGAGAGCTCTACGCATGTCATATGTGTATTCACCATAAATGTTGTCTGGTTCGTTTATTGGCGCAAAGCTCATCAGATATTCGATCTAAATTTTCACCACTGCTCGGTTTTTTTTATAGATGACAAATTAGGCTAAATTAAGTCAGGTGATCTGATCTGATCTCCCATTTCCTTACTGTACTCACATATCTTGTAGGTCTGTCTACATATCTTTATCTCAACATGGGAAAAAGCAATTTTAAAATATTTACCAAAATCTATG
Organism: Cosmopolites sordidus; assembly: GCA_031761425.1. Lineage (NCBI taxonomy): Eukaryota > Metazoa > Arthropoda > Insecta > Coleoptera > Curculionidae > Cosmopolites > Cosmopolites sordidus. Next base: position 17,278 of record JARFXV010001826.1, read on the forward strand.
TATCAAATTGATTCTTTTTGAAACTCATTTACAAATGTTTGTTCATTTTAAGTCCAAACTAAGTCACAACTTTTTAAATTCAAGTCCTCCCCCCACCTCCATTAACTTTTTAAATAGGAACTCCGCAAACAATATTTAAGTGGATGTAACGGAGGCCTTAAATAAACTTCACAAAAGGAAAATGTTTAGAAAGGACTTGATTCGATATTTGCCAAGGACTTATACTGCTCACGCTGTTTGCCAACATCCACCCTCCCGAACCTCCTTTTCCCTTCGGCATGTTCCACTCTATTTTCTAAAAATATAAATCTTCCTTTTTGTGTTTGATTTAGAGATGGTTTTTATTGGTTCAGTTATTTTTGTCATATCTAAAGGTGGAGTTTTTATTTTTCGTCTAATGGTCGCTTACTTACTGAGTGATTTATGTTTTTGTTGGTAGGTGGTCGTGAGCTAAATTGGTCGTGTTTTCATTTAGAGAGAAAATGTTTAGCAGAGAATCTACGATATTTGTCCTTTTTTAAACCTTCAATTGATAATATTAACTTATCCTGAAAAAAAGTAGTGTTTATGGATCCTGAGAAAATGAAACGAATTGATGCATTCAAATTATTGGTTGACAAGAAAACGTATTGCTGAAAGGATATTATTGCTATTATTGCTTGCTGAGAGAATAATTTAGGGTCAATTGTGCAATAATAATTGGGTTGGGTATTTTTTACGTATAAAAGCTAGCATTTTGGTTTACTGTTTTTTTCATAAAAATGTTCTTTTTTGTTTCTTCTTCTTCTTCTTCTTCTTCTTCTTCTTCTTCTTCCTCTTTCTATGGTGCTAAGTCCACATACGATTCTTTAATAATTAGTTGATAAAAATGCGTGTCGAAAATTATATTCACCTTCGTCATATTATGCTGTACTTCTTCGATAAGGAGCTACGTTAGCTGTGGTGTCTAAAGCGTCAGCCTTACGATACGACAGTTAATGTGGAGTGGGTTCAAATCCCATACTAGGCAAGGACTTTTTCTAAAATACTTGTGAATGTTTCTAGGTAAGAGTGTAAAATCTGACAATCCCTCAGTCACGCTGGTTAGAGGCTGGGTAAGGCTGGATACCTTCGGAGAGGTTTTCTACGTTGGACACTCGCCAGTCGGTAGGTTTCTCGAGATACTTATTCTTAAGTACAAAACCAAGGGTGGCTGGCCCGAGGGGGTGCTGACCGGGCTTTTCGATAGCCGATGAGCGTGGTTCGGAACCCACATTAAGCTGTAGGTCCAGTCGATAAATAGCCTTCTCAGTTGCTGATGCGCCTCTAACCCTAAAACTTTACTTTACTTTACTTCTTCGATAAGGGGACAATCAGCGAAAGACAATGTCAGGAACGGTTTTCTCGATTCAAATGAGGTAATGCTAGGGTGAGAACAAATCAGGAAGAGGTCGACCGTCAGATTTCGACAATCAGACACTTTTGCCAGCCCTGGAAAAGGGCGAAAGCATGACAATCCGACAACGACTTGTTGCAGGGAAAAAAAGTGAAAAATCTCGTATCTGGAGATGAATCTTGCTTGCTCTTCAGAAACGTCAAAAGAGAACAGTTTTGCATTACTTCGGTCAAACCACGGTAGGCATTTCAAATGATGTTCATAGCGAAGACAATATGGTACGTCTGGTGGGACAGGAGCAGTATCATCCACTGGGAGATCCTTGTACACAGCATCTGCTATTGGTTGAATGGCAATGGTTTGTTATTTTTTCGACTTTTTTTCAACATTTTTATGGGACTTTTTCCAGGTGAGCGTCAGCGGTGGCGAATTCCGGATAATAATGGTAAAAAAAATTAACATCATCAGCGACTCTAAAATACCGTGGATAATATAAATATAAATATATATATATATATATATATATATATATATATATATATATATATATATATATATATATATATATATATATATCGACCAAATATTTTTCTTCAATACTTAAGAATGTATTATCTAATTCATGATCTTATATTCTGCATTTTTGTTTTTACAAAACTAAACCACATTTGCAATGTATGGGTTGTACTAAAAAAAACCGATAAGAGTTGATGACATCAAAATAATATTAAACTGTCTGTATGATGAGAATGAACTTTAGTTATTAATTACTATTTCCTATTAATCAATTAAATAACAGATATGAATGAACTCTATGACGTGTATCTCATAAATTACTAATAGCGATTATTAGGTTGATGTTTGCTATTTTACTGATATATAGAGTTTTCCAATAAGAATGTCAGAACTTTGAAACGTAAAAGCAGCTACACTGTTTGGAATGTAAAGGTCATTCACAGACCGCTGTGTTTAGTACATTGTGTCAATTCATCATGAAAAGATACACGGTTCAACAGTTAGAATATAGAAAAGTTGGAAGGCGACCCCCAATTTAGGGAAAAAATCTTTTCTGATGAAGCATACTTCTAGCTTAATAAGTTTGCGAACGAATATAACTGCATTATTAGGGCCATTAAAAAGCCTCAAGTGATTCAGGAGTTACCTCTTTATCCTCAGGAAGTCACTGTTTGGTGTGGTTTTTGGCCTAAAGAAGGGACAGGTCCTTATCTTTTGAAGGCTGTTATGAAAATCGTATTACTGTTCAAGGTGAACGCTATAGGAATAATCTTACTAACAGAATATCCTCAGCTTGAACTGACAAATGTGCATTTAAACAATGTTTTCTTCCAATAAGAAAAGTAAAAAGAGTAATCGAAAATTAGGTTTCGAACAGACCAAGCCGAGAGGTACCTTTAAATTACATTCTTTTTGGATCATATTGCCATTATTTGATCGTCAAGATAAAATAAACATTACCGGATTATCACTTCTAGTTGTCATTGAACCTAATTTTAAAGTTCTGCAACACTAAAATCGAAGAGATTTACCACTTTAACACCACATCATTTTATTTAACTTCCATGCGCGTGTTTCGGACCACCCTTAATACTGATTCAGATCTCATTAGTTTTTGGCTAATCGATTTTTATGCACATTGGATTATTAAGTAAACTGATAATTTATAATGAAAATAAGGATGTTTTCGGCATTTTCTTGATGGAAATTCATACTAAATTGTATAAATAAAACAAAGTTGTCTAATTTCCATATGTATTCTCTTTCATCAATGCGAAGAAGTTACAGTGTAGCGAAACGCGTTATGTTTTAGAGACATGTTTGAAACATGGCTAGTGTATAAATACTTTATGTGCAAATAAAAAACAGGTTTTTTCAAAGCGATTTAGGTGCTCTTGGGAAATAGAGTCATTACAACTTTTATGTTTAGAAAACCTGAGCTTCCAAGATATTTTTAGAATTATTTTTGTGTATCAATTTTTTGTTAAATTACCCAGCAACAGTTTTAACTTTTTCATATATATTTTGATAATATAGAGAATATATCTAAAATAATTTAACTATAAATCAGTGACTACATATGACAAATCTAAATAAGTCTAGTTATCATTAGCTAGTGTAGCGTGCCGTTCTTGTATAAGGTGTTCTATAAGAAAGTTTCTATTAGACTGGCTCACTGTGCAAACTCAACAACTGCGGGGGGCGCGGTGGGCATTTTAATCGATAGCCCCGCGTTTAGGAATTTAGTCGGTATGGAGCGTTTCTCGGGAGCAAACCATGCGTTGTGTGTGCGAGAATTTTACAAAAACAATGATTTTAGACTCATTTTCATTTTAACGGAACTGTCGTTAGTGGACTGCAACGAACCCGGAACACAAGCATCAAAAACCCTTACATTCACATAGTCACTGTATGGGCAAAGTCTCTGTATGTAATGTCAGCGCGAGGAATAATCGGCCAGTACATTTTTGAATACGGAAGGGGAACTCCCGCAGTTATCGTCAATTCAGAGCGTTATGTGGAAATGTTGGACAATTTTTTGGTACCTGAACTGAAAAATTTTGCTGATTATAATCACAGAACATGATTTCAGCAGGACGGAGCAACGTCACACACTTCCAACACGTTTCATCCAGAGTTCATGAAATTTTACCAAACAAATTCATGTCCAAGAGAGGTGATATAAGCCTCCACGTTGTCCTGATGTGAGCCCTATAGCTTTTTCTTGTGGGGCTATCTATAATCGAAAGTTTATGTCAATAAATCGGATCTTTGGTGCAGCTAAAAGAAAATATCCGAGACGAAATGGCAATCATTCCAGATAGTATGTGATTAGCCATTCTAAGGAATTTTGCTGCTCGTTTAGATGAATGCCGTGAGGGTAAATGCTTTTTGGATGACATTATTTTGAAAAAGTAATTTCCTAAAATGTGTATTTCAATAATTAATAAAGGTTATTTGATGGACGTCTATCTTTTATTTATATCGTTACATAAAAAAAAACTTTCTGTTGGGGCATCTTGTATACTGTAATAGCGGGAATATGTGATAATTAAAGACCATAAGTAGTTCCTTCCTTTCTTTCAAAAGGATATCATTCCGAATTGTGAACGCCTTTTGTATATTGCTTGGTTTAATTTCGTTAACTGGGAGTAGGAATATTAATTTACATGATTGGTGATCTCTATTTTCTCAATAAGAGTATATAGTTTTATGTACCTGAACGAGATATATTAGGTGCTGCAGCAGTGATTGGAATTTATTTATATCAACGGTAACAAAATGAATCTAATAATGTTTATGGATTCCGCAGTTGGTTCCTTGTGAAACATTTTGAAAATATTAGGATTTTAAATGATACACTAGTAACTTTTTAATGTTTCAAACGTTTATTATAGATTTTGCTCTTCAAATGTTTCGCCTTGTTAGGGCTTTCTCAAGAGTAGCTTGAACTAATACTAATGGTCCAGTGGTGGCTCGAGAGCTTTTAAAGTGGAAGGGCATAGAAGAAAATAGTGCTGCTGTAGAATTTTGTTTGCTTTCCCCTTCCTCCTTTTTACTATTCGTGCTACTGAAACCCTATACAGAAGGTGAACCAGGAAAATGAGTTAAAGGAAAGAAACTGAATGGAAATAAAATATGGTGTTTTGCTCTGAAAAATTGTTTATTGTGATAAATGCTGGAGGGGTGGCGTCCCAAGGCGCAGAAACGTGGACGATGTTTTTTGTATTTGGAATGGTACGGAAATAAATTTACACACTTTTTTAGGCAATTTGAATTCCATAAATAAAAATATTCAATTCACTATGAGGATTGGACTTAATGATGAAATTAACTTTCTAGACATAAAATTAAAGAAAATATCTAATAAGTTACAATTTGATATTTACAGAAAACCGACTACAATAGATACGGTTATACACTTTAGTTCTAAACAATCTTGGCAAGTCAAACTATCTCCTTTTCATAATCTAATACATACATTAATTAGTTTTACACTAAACAAAGATAATTTTAATAAAGTGCGCTATACCATTAAATATTAGCAATAAAAAACGGTTACAAAGAAGGATTAATTGACAAATTTTAAAAAATAAGCAAAGAAAGTTGAATTTACAAGAATTCTATAATATTAAAAAGCAAAAAAACAAGTCGTATAAATTTATTATACTTCTAAACTTAAGGTAGGTAGAAAGTTAGTTAATAATAAGGATAAAACGGATACTTTAGATAAATCGGGTGTATACAAAATTAACTGTAAGGATTGTGAAGCGGTATATACCGGTTAAACTGGTAGAGTGGGTCAAAGTGGTAGATGTATAGGTTGTAGAATAAAAGAAGACAAAAAAGATATTTTAAATAATATAAAACGCACCGGAATGTCTACACATTGTATTGAAAACAATCATTTTATAGATATAAACAATGTTAAATTATTACAATCAGAAAAGAGAAGTAAACAATTACACCTACTAGAAATATTGGAAATAAAAAAATCCTTAAGAAATAATCATATAATAAACGGGAATTACCAGCTAACTTTCCAAAACACCCCGGTAATAGATAAGATCATATTGTAATTGAATAGCCTGGTTTTTACTAGCTAATATTTCAGATAATTAGACTAGACGTAAGAAAAAAAGATATAATTTTACCTGTATACTTGGAAACACTGTGTTTGACCATCGGTATTAGTTCACGCTACTCTTGAGAAAGCCTTAATAAGGCGAAACATATATAGAGCAAAATCTATAATAAATGCTTGAAACATTAAAAAGCTACAAGTGTATCATTTAAAATCCTAAAATAAATCAAATTCAAACGGGCCTATTCTTATACAGCTCACTGCATCACCTCTTTGATTACTTCGTTGAAACCTTGTTCTATAAATACACCATCCAACCTATACACAGTAAATTTTTTTATGAACATTAAAAATGCGGAAAACACAATATCAGTTTTATACAAATCTACATTTCTAGCGAATTAGAACTAGATTAGTCGAAAAGGAATCCAAAAAAAACTTTTTGAACTAATTGTATTTATACTAAATTATCACTATATAGTCAAAGCTTCATATTTGCGGAGGATACGTTTCGTAAATATGCCGCGAATAGGGAATGGTAATTTGTACGGGATTATAGGGGATATATTCCAAGGTTACAAAATAAAAAGAATAAATATATAATATAAGCAATTTAATGATAGATTTTTTAATAACATTAATATCACGGATTTACGAATTATAGCACGATTTAGAGGCACTCTCTTCTGGCTACAGCCATAGTAATCCATAATATTATAATGCAGCTTCCAGTTTTTCAATGTTGGATTACGGACAATTTTTGCTGATAGCGAGGTTGAAGCTGTAGAATTCCGTATTTTGTCTTCTGATTTTTTGATGGATTGTACAGTTTATCCATATCCATAGCATTGCTATTTTTACCGTAAGCGGCAACATCACTTTTTTCCGTGTATAAACTAATTTTCCTTTGCTTCTACTCGACATTATAAATCGCGAACAAGGCAGAAGATACAAGAGCTATTCACTCAAAATTATTTAGACGAATGACAAGTTGAAGCAATAAAACAAAAAAATCGGCACCGATAGTGCGAAGGCGGCTTTTATCAAAAGTCATAACGTCAGGCGTAACCCGGCCAAGTGGCTATAAGACTTGTTTGTTTATAAATACTTTGATACTTGTTTGTTTTGATAGGTAAATACATACATATTATTCTAAAAATACAATATGTATGATTAGTTTTGGAAGTGGTCATAACTTTTTAATTCGCGAATACTGAAAACGCGAATAACGGAACCGTGAATAAGGAGCTTTGACTATAATTTCGAAAATTGTATGAAACTTGTTTTGGCACACAATGCCTTCTTTAGACAGGAAAATAAAGTGTTGTCAGTTTATGTGACAGAAATAACAACATAACAGTTTATCCCCTCAGGGGGTCCTGGAGGAGCACCTACGGGACACGGGGTGTGACGTCCCCGAGGTCCCCAGTCACGTTGTGTGTATGTCATGTTTTGTCTCCTTTCTGTCATAGCCCTCAAAAATGAATCTGAATCTTTTAAACAAATGTCTCCATTTTTAATACACAAAGCGTTACTAGCTCAACTTGGAACATTGTCTGATACCAGAAAGCAAAGTGATGGCACACTATTGATAGAGGTTTCTAATGAAAGACAGTATTTAATGGCAGCTAAACCTAACAAACTCCACACTTTTGACGTAGAAGTCTCTCCGCATTCCTCCCATAATATCATCAAGGGCATCGTGACCTGTTCTGACTTAGCCAACTGCACAGATCAAGAAATAATAGAAAATATGCAAGATCAAGGTGTTATCGGTGTTCATCGTATTTCTTCTAAAGGCTCTGATCAGACAGCTAAAACATTGCTAGTTCTCTCGTTCAAGACTCATTCCCTTCCAGCAAGGGTTAATGCAGGATGGTACTTCCTTCGTGTCCGACCATACATCCCACCTCCGCTAAGATGCTTTCATTGCCAAAAATTTGGACATACCGCCACTCGCTGCTCCTTTCCAGAGATCTGCCCTTCCTGTGGTCATTCTAGCCACAGCGAAGCTCCTTGCACTCTTCAACCTATATGTGTTAACTGTCAAGAGTCTCACTCTCCCAGATATAAAGGTTGCCAGACCTACCGCAGAGAATTTGAAATCCAAAGATAAGAGTCACAGAAAAGCTTCCTCATCCTGATGCTAAAAGGAAGTTCTACTCACTCCACCCAAGCCTCAACATTTCATACAGCAATGCTGTCACCAACCACCTAGCAGCCATTCCAAGGTCCACTGTGTCGGTCTCCACGCAGTGTGACCTTCCCTCCCTCACCAATCCCTTAACCCCTATCACAAGTTCTCAAACCTCTCCCTCTATACTCACCACCCCCCCCCCCCCCCACTTTCCCGAAAACCATCATCCCCTGCATCTCTCTCACAACGATCCTCTCTTCATTATACACAATCTCCAAGTCTCAATGACCCCAGGAAACCAACCACTTCAACTACCCCACTTTCTCTACCCACTCCTAGATCAGCAGGCGTCGAAAAATCATCCAACAAAACACCTCAGGCACCAGACTCAATGGGTGCCAAAAAACTGCCCTACAAATACAAAATACCCTCCAAAGCCCGATCTAATACAGTCCCCCTCTCCAGATCCTCTTCGGACTCCTCTATAAGGAGTACCCTTTCCAATAAAAAATCGGGGAAAAAGGAAATCAATCCTTCCAAACAAAGACCTCCTGACTCTGTTCAGGACATGATGATGGACGATCTCTCTGATCAGCATATTTGAGACCTTCCACCTAAGGGAACTATTAACAAGAACTAGATATTTATTCCTATCTGTTTAGATCTTACTCCACATTTTCAAACTTACCTTCATCCTAATACAATGGAATCTTGGAGGTTTTGCCACTCATATCGATGAGGTCAAGCTTATTTCTGCGCAATACAATCCTCTAGTCTTACTTCTACAGGAGACAAACTTTAAACCTAACCATACGTACAGGTTCAAAAGCTACAATATGTTTAGAAAGGACAGAACCGATGCTGCTAGGGCCTCAGGTGGAGTAGCCATTCTGACTCACCCTTCTATAGACTGCTCTCTAGTTCATTTAAACTCTCCATTGGAAGTAATCGCCATTCGATTACCAGACGGCTCTCACCCTTTGCAGCATCTACCTTCCCCCTGCCTCCCCCATATAATATGAGGATTTACAGGACGTAATTTCTCAACTTCCCCACCCTTTTATCTTATGCGGAGACTTCAATGCACACAGCCAATCCTGGGGCTTAACCCATACAGACCCTCCCGGTCAATGGATGGAAAGCATTGTACTAAACACCTTCACTTCCATCTTGAACTCCCCAGTACCCACTCACGTTTCCTTATCAACAGGATGACTTTCCTCCATCGATCTTTCACTCTGCTCTCCAAAGCTTCTCTCAGATCTACAGTGGAGCCATATCGGGGATCTTCACGGCAGCGATCACTATCCTCTCCTAATATATTTCCCTTCTCATCATAGTCAATCCCCACCTAAACTATTATACAATTTCCGCAAGGCAAACTGGGACATCTACCATTCTTCTTTCCCTTCCCAATAAATAGTGTCCGGAGAGCCTGATCACAACATTTCTGTACTGGTACAGAACATCAAGACGGCTGCTGAAAAATCTGTTTCCCACTCTGAACACAATCGCCATCGTCCCCCCGTACCATGGTGGAACTCACAGGTTGCTAGAGCTATAAGGCACAGAAAGAGCTCCGTCAATAGGTTCAAACATCATCCTTCCCCAGAGAACTTTATCGAATTCAAACGAGCTAGCCAAAAGAACTATTCTAGCGGCGAAACGAGCCTCCTGGTATTCGTTCGTTAGCTCCCTCGGTCCTCAACAGTCAAATACCATATTCTGGAAAAAGATCAAGGTCTTCAAAGGAAGACCAACCAGTTACATCCAGGGCTTACTGCACAATGGAACCTGGATCACTACTGACATAGACCAAGTTGAGTGTTTTGCTGATCACTTCACTTCAGTCTACAGCAACTCAGGCCTCTCCCCCGAATTCATCAGATACAAAGAACAAAATGAGTTCCCTCTCAACTTCAGCGAACCCCAACCCTCTCACTACAACCTTCCTTTCACTCTAAAAGAGCTACACTGGGCTTTGTCCAGATGCAGACCAAGTTCTCCAGGCCCTGATCTAATACCCATTCCTCTCATTCGATAACTACCACCCTCAGCTATCCAATTTCTCCTCGAAATATATAATGACATCTGAACCACCGGATCTTTCCCATCTTTATGGCGAAACTCCATTCTGATACATATCCATAAACCTGGCAAACCCCGTACTCTTACCTCAAGCTATCGACCAATATCTCTGACCGACCACCTGTGCAAAATCCTCAAACGAATGGTGCTCAGACGGCCATCCTGGCTCTAGGAGAAAAACTGTCCTCTTGACAAACATCAACTAGGATTTCGAAGAAGAGAGGAGAAAATAAAGTGCAGTTTCGCCTCTATGCGGACGACGTTTTGTTTTATTATTCCTCCCCCAGCCCGCGCGTCTGCGAGAGAAGAATCCAGAGTGTTCTCGGTGAGCTCTCTACTTGGTTCTCCTGCTCCGGTTTTAACTTCTTCCCTGAAAAATTCAACATCGTACATTTCTGCAGAAAAAATTCCTGCTCTAGACCCCAATCCTTCACATTCCTAGATCGAGATATCCTAACTCAGTCTACCGAAAGATTCTTGGACCTAACATTTGACTACCGCCTAACCTGGAAGGCTCACCTCACTGATCTAAAATCTAGATGCATTAGATCTCTAAGCCTAATAAAGTTCCTCGCTCACTCCACTTGGGGAGCTGACTATCGCTCACTTCGCTCAATTTATCTAAGTGCCATCCGGCCAAAGATAGACTATGGCAGCATAGTATACCGCTCTGCTCCAACCTCCTACCTCAACTTGATCGATCCCATCCAGAACACAGCCATCAGATTGTCCTTGGGTCTTTTTTGAACCACTCCTATCCCTAGCCTGCTTTGTGAGGCAGAGATAGGACCACTAACACATCGACGTCTTCAATTACTTATAAACTATTCTTACAGCCTCTCATCCAGACCATTTCCCCGCTTCCATCATTCCACGCTTCCTCATTCTTCAATCCTCGACCTATCCCGCCACATCTTATCAGAACTAGGCCTCTTGAGTGCGTGGGCCACACTTTTCATCAATCCAGGACTAAATACAATCTCCCTTATCAGGACTGCTATCCAGTTACCCCTTCTTATCATCCCCCATAGGCCCTACATTCTGTGCCTTTTAACTTTTCCCTGCTCCGCTTTGACAAATCATCCACTCCTGCACTCTCCTTTCAGCACCACTTCTATATCATCCTCGACTCAATTCCCCAAACCAATATCATTTTCACCGATGGATCCAAATCTGCAATTGATGTAGGATCTGCATTCGTACTCTTTCCCTTAGGGAATCCTCTCCTTCCCCAAACCTTTCGCTATCACCTAAGCTCTCAATCCAGCTCTTACACGGCTGAGACCCTAGCCCTTGAAAAATCTCTCCAATTCATACTCTCCCAACCTCCATCCAAATGGGCAATATGTTCGGACTCCACCAATACCCTTAGAGCTCTGGAAAAGGGATTAGACAATCATCCTCTCATATCCTGCTGTCTGGACCTCATTGAGGATATCCTTGCCATCGGATCCACCGTTCAGTTTCTCTGGATCACTAGCCACTGCGGTATAGTTGGAAAGGCGATGGCAGACACTGACGCTAAAATAGCCGCCACAGATGGATCACCATGTCCCACTTTAATTTCATCCGACCTACCGTCCTTCGTCAAATCTCTGGTTAGAGGACAGTTACAGAATCACTGGAGCCTATTAGAAGGACACAATAAGCTCAGAGAAGTTAAAACCACCTACTTCCTCATCAATTTTCCGAACTTCCCCTGTAAAAGAATCTCCACCATCTGGTTCAGGATAAGCATTGCGCTCTCACTTACCAGCACCTCTTGAGGAACGACCCTCCTCCTATCTGCTCCTCTTGCGGTGAACCCCAGACCGACCGCCATTTTCTTATAGAATGGCGCGCAACATCAAAAATCAGGACCAGACTCTCCCTCCCCAGTGACCTCCCTACTCTCTTTCGACCCGGCTCCCTAGATGTTATCCTCCTCTATCTAAGAGAAATATCCATTATTGATCACATTTAGTCACTGCTCTCGCTCTCCCTCTCTCACATCTCCATTCCTTAATCACCATTACGCGTTCACCCCACCACCATCCGAAAACATCCCCCTTTTCTTCAACACTCGCCCTTCTTTATCAAACCCAGAACCCCGAATCTCTAATGTAACATCTGCCGTAGTCATTCAAAAGGTCTCAATTAATAGACACACTGTGGTCGCTAAATGGCCCCTGTCACCGATGCGACCTTCATCCTAATTTAACTAACTAACTAACTAACAGTTTATTTCGATTTCTGAAGAAGATAAAAACACTTATCATACATTTTCTGAATATAGTGGAAATTTTGATAGAAGTTTAAGTTCTTTTTTTAAATTTTGATGTAAAATGTGATATCAATTCTGGTCTGAAATAAAACTGCATGACGACATGTTCCTAAATCATTCCGGGTATCGAGACGTTTCGCAAAAATCTCATTTGGCATTTTCAAGTGCGTTCCCTTCGAGTGAACAGTCCAATTAAGGTGTGGATCTCAGTTGAAGGTCCACATCTAAAAAATTCGGCTTTTTTTTTTAATGTGTTTTTTTAAATTTTTATTCAAGATAATGAAATCTTTGACTTTTTTTATGTAAATGAGGTATTTCGTTCACCTCAATGAGATGCTTTGCGAGTAAAATTAAAAAAAATATATTTTTATAAGACAATTTTTTAATTAAGGTAAATTACAAATATAAGTATTGTTCAAAGTGCATTCCTTCAGCTTCAATACATTTCTTACACCTCCACACAACATATTGTGTGGCCTATCGAATAAAATTTAGATTAGTCCGCAAATATTCATACGCGACTTGCATTCTTTGGATCAATCCGCTCTAGTATTTATAGAGGTTACATAGACGAAAAAATCAAAAGGAATCAGAGCCGGTAAACGGAATGGTATTAGTCCTAGCCTTAACCGACCGATCCATCGTTCGGAAAAATTGTTGTTCAGACAAATACGATTATCAGCAGCATGATGTCCTGGAACACCATTCATTTAAAACGTGCATTCATTCCTTAAATTAAGCGGAACATCTTCGAAACATTCGAAAAAATTGTCATTTAAAAAATCATTAAATAGTTCATTTAATCATAGTGAAAACATTTGAGGACCACAAAGAATTCCGTTAATGAAACAGCACGACACATTAACACTGAACTGTGATTTTCATGAGCCCAGGTTCTTAAAGTTCTCTAGTTTTAAACGATCCACTGCGGGTAAATGTAGTTACGACAGACTAAATGATTTTATTTTTAAAATTTGAATCTTTCTCCCCAGCGTTTAAAAACTGTTATTTAATAGACTGCATGCGGAAAGGTTTCCTGTGGCCCTTCTTTTGAAAAGCGGTAAATTTAATTTTTAGAAACTTGAATAGTTGACCGCGCATTTGTTGGGCAGCTCTTCTGACGCTTAATTTATCAATATTGTTGATTCAGCCAAAATTTGGTTTCTAAATCTACCATCTGGTTTTACTTCATTCCGCTGATCCCTTTTAAACCCACAGTTTTTAAAGTTCTGGTGAGTTCGAATAAGAAATCCTTCTGAAGGTATTCTTCTATTAGGAAATCTGTGATATTCGCACACTGCGACCTTTGTATTTCTATTATAATATCCGCAGATAAAATAAATATCGAATGAATTTTAATACTTTGTAAATAAGGAAACATCCAAAAAAGTGAATTGCGGAATAAATAAATGTTATTTTGACATGTCATACTAAATGTTTTATACTTTGAAACATTGCAATCATAGCATACTTAATATCAGTGGCGGATCTTCCTTTTTGAAAGTGGGAGGGCGTAGAAGAAAATAGTGCTGCTGAAGATTTTTTTTGTTCTCCCATTTCCTTCTTTTTACTTTTCGTGAGATTGAAACCCTATACATGAGGTGAACCTGTGACGTTTTGCTCTGAAAAAAATGTTTACTGTGATAAATGTTGGATGGGCGGCGCGGCGTTTATGTTCAAACGAATGGAATAAATGGCTATAAAAGTATTACATTTTAATTTCAAATAATACTTCAAGAGATTATCGAAGCAAATATTGAATTCTGTTCCATCGAAACAAACATTACAATGCGATTTTGGCAATTGTTAGGAAATTTTATAAAACTTAAATTTACTAAAGTTGTTTTTCTTACATCCTGTATATTTATTTAAATGTATATTTGATAGCTTCCTAGAGCAAATCTGTAAATGTGACTTAATTAAATTTTCATTATTTTATGGTAATAAGCTAACCAAAGCAAATTAAATCCATTCCTTGATACACCGTGTGTTTCTCATCACTTAAATATATTCAGAATCAATTCCGGAGATATTACAAACAAATTGAGGTTGGTCCCTCAAATCAGAAAGCGCTTACTACCGAGGTTGCGGATAAAGCGTGGCCTTACCTCTTTTCTGTAATATAATATTTCGTATAATTAACCAAATCCTTTAAATAGGACGGCTTTTGAGGGTAACTTTCCCGTTAACCTTTGGGACATAGTTCAAGTTTGTAATTGCGCCTGATTTTAATGTATAACTAATCTCCCTTATTTAATGTGGCAATAATAATTAAATAAATCTTTGCTCTAGCTAATGATGATATTAATAAATTGAACGTAGGTAATTTGGAAACTGATTTTGGGTCTACCGGATTTAAATGCTTAAACTAAAGCCAGCCCAAGTTATCAATTCTATGCCGAGAGGTTTACAGTTGAAAAAATACTCTATTGATATAATGAGGGTGTCGATATGCAAAAAAAAAGAATCGATTGAACAGAATTCAATTTTTGCTTCGTTGGTCTCTCAAGTATTCTCTGAAAATAAATTGAAATACTTTTATAGCCATTTATTCCATTCGTTTCAACATAATTTTGGTTTTGTTACAGAAAAATAGGAAGGCTTCCACATTATTCTCGTTTAACAGTTCAACAAGCACATATTCATATGCATTTTTTTGTTTGTTTCTAACATTTAGATAGAACAGTAAACATTTATAAAATTTGTGTTTTACTAAACGAAATATTGCAAACAATTTATCAAGCTTCACTATGAATATGATTGTTTTGCGAAAAACATCGTTTATCTTTAATAAAGTTGCCCACTTTCATTTAAATTTATGCATGAACAATTAAAACATTCAAACTTAATTATACAGGGTGTGGCAAGTATTCCTTTTAGTATTTAGTTTAGGCTTTATTTTTCGTGATACTAATGAAATAGAATACCATGAAACTGTTGAAATTTAAATTTTGAAAAAATCAATTATTCTAAATTACAAATTCTTAGCGTACGGTGCTAAACACACAACTAAATGAAACACACAACTAAAACGACAATTTATAGTATATTCAAGTAATTTAATTAATTCAGAACAGTTGGGGATAGGCCCTGCTTCAAAGGTCTAAAATCAGTGCAAAACGCTGAATATATTGCACATGTGGAAGAGTCTCCAGAGACGTCAATTCGATGACGTGGTGCATAATAGGTAATGTCTCGATGCAATTGACACCGAATGTTGGAAAATGACCACCATATGATTTAAATTGTTCAAGATCTGTTGTCTACAGACAATAATAAGGGATTAGAATACTGTAATGCCATTAAGGAAGTACGAGCGAATCTATAGGATAAACCACTTTCCAAGTCTAAGACTTGAAATTCGGAAATTGTGACAATATTTAATTGAACTATACTCAAAATTTGAAAATTATTCACCTTCTGATTTTTTAGAAAAATGATACTTTTCACCATTCTTATACTCAGTCTCTTATGGTAGAATGATGTGCGGCACGCATTTTTCTATTTTTTTACTATTAATCTTCCAACTTTATACAATGAAAAACATCACATGATAAAGTTTAATATTTGCTGAATGTTATATATAATTAATATCGCGTTACCGCTATTATTATCTAAATAATTGTCATTTATAAACTGATTAAATTTATAATTTCAAAAGTTTTTATTACTCAAAATTTCAAATAAGTGGGATATAATAAGATGGTTCGGGAATTGTAATTATTTATAAATAATTTTGCATAGATATTCAATAAATTCGATACATTTTTTAAAAACTTTCTAAATTATGAATGAATTAATACAAATTATTTTAGATGTTTAAATAAATAGGTAAATATAAAAATAAAAATGCATTTGTTTATTTGAAAAAACTAATTTATTATTTAGTTGAGAAAATAACGTTAACAAATAAATATTAAATATCACAATAAGTAAATATTATAAATATAAAAAATTACAATAAAATTCTGGAAAAAATATTAATTTTTTTGGAAAGACGTAGATTAATGACTTTCCTCTATAAACAAGGCTAATTTTTTAGAAAAATTATCAATGATTTTCTGGCTTTTTGTAGTCCATGGTTTTCCACCTATATCTTGTGCTAAAAAAATGCGTATTTCTT
This sequence comes from Cosmopolites sordidus, assembly GCA_031761425.1. Taxonomy (NCBI): domain Eukaryota; kingdom Metazoa; phylum Arthropoda; class Insecta; order Coleoptera; family Curculionidae; genus Cosmopolites; species Cosmopolites sordidus. Next base: position 33,864 of record JARFXV010001826.1, read on the forward strand.
TAGATCCACTTAATGAATAGCATTGGAGAAATATTTCTAGAGTGATACCAGCCGTGGCAATTTTATTTATCATAATAATCGATAAACAACTAGTATTTTTATTTTCATCAGATTTTAGGCATTGAATGCTAGGTTGTCACATTTTTTAATACATCGTACTGTAATCTTCTTTTAAATAATAATTACAAATTCTGTATTTTATCTTAAATGTGCTGACCAATACATTTCTTGATTCTCTAATTGTGTCTCGAAAAAAAAACTTTGTTACAAAAATGACACCATAAATCATCATGTCGAAGTTAACTATTCGATGTCCAACCACTTCTAAAAGACATAAAAAAAAATTGTTGTAAAACTTATATTTTTACAGATATGATATTGACCTATTATTCAATTTTGCATCCAATTTTGGAATAGATTTTTCATTTCTAGATTTATTACTTTGTATAACATCATTTTTCCACTTAGCACCATTTTCTTACAGAATTTACCTTCGTATCTAGAATGCATATTTTTTTTAATTATCATACGTATACACAGCCCAGGCCGAGGCCGCACTACAGCTAAACCGCCGTGGTTTTTAACCGCGCAATTTTGTCAAGAAAACTACTACAAGCGGCCGCACTTGCGTTTTTTTCCTGCAACTCCTGTATATATATATATATATATATATATATATGTGAATATGAATGCGCTCTTGCCACATTATATATATATAAATATATATATATATATATATATATATATATATATATATATATATATATATATATATATATATATATATATATATATATATATATGTGTGAATATGAATGCGCTCTTGCCACATTTTTTTTTGTCGAACCGAGTGGTAATAATAACGAAGTCAGTTCGTTAATTTTTGTAAAAAAAATTAAAATTTATTAATAATTATAAAGTTTGTTTTAGTTTTATAAATATAAATTGTGGATTTCTGTAACTATTTTAAGTTTTAGGAAGCTAAACAAAATTCATCATTAATATGACTAATAAGTATCGCTCGTACTTCCTTAAATCTCTCGATTTAATGGGCCGGATTATTTTTTTTGGAGACAACATCCGTGTTGAAATTATTGCATTAACATTGTGTATGTTGACAAAAGTCATGGAAAGTGTGACAAAAAGGGCACAAAGTAGTATTACTGCTAATGGCTCACATTTCATTGACATGATTCAAAAATCAATTACCACAAAATTTAAAAACGAACTTCTTGAAAATAAATATACTTTCTTATTTTTTTTTAAGTTTTAAATAATTAAAATTGTAGCCAGATAGTTACTCCACCCGTTGTTAATATTACAAATTATTACAGTCAATTTTTACAATACAAAAAAGCCCCGAATACTCACAAAAATGTTGGAAACCAATTTTCACGCAAATACAAGGATTGTTCGAGAGCGATAATACAGTTTTGACATTTTCTGAAAATTGGATACAACGTTGAAGTTGGAACTATAGTAAAAGAGTTTGTGTTGGAGGTTTCAGTCATGACCGACATAAAACACAGTTAGATTTCACTGTAAATGGTCCTTCCATACATCTATTAAAGACGATGTATTCTTAATGAACAAAAAACTGCTACACAAAAATGAAACAATAAAATAATTTCAATCATTTCAACAAATTTAAATCATTCAATGATGGCCGATTAAAAGTACACGAGCTAGCTTCCATTGTAAACCACTTAATAAACTTTGTTCACTACATTTTTACATAATGTTTAGGATATAAAAAATCTTTTTTTGCTCGATGGGTACCGTCAAAGTAATCCATGTTGATGGATTTACCATTCCGTATCAGAATCCAAGCAGTGGGCGGGAGTAGATAAAAAAGCATCACAGAGAGCGAATACGGTTGTATGTACATTTAATAGAACAGAATTTTCATCGCTACTCTCAGTAGGTGTTCTCTCGGTTTCTTCGCGCCGCTATCGGACATTTTAACTTTAACCAGTGCAGCTCGTGTCCGAGTGCATTTGAATACACAAACAGACATTTTGCGACTCGTGCCTTGGCTCCGGGTGAGGGACAAATATTGGAGATATAGTTAGAAGAGGGAAATACTTTATAAGAAAGAATTTTGACCATACTCTATATGAGTGTTCTGTAGAAGAGAAAAGATGGCTGTGCTTTCTATTCCCTATAATCTATTTCCACTGGGAGGGACATATCTCAAAGTACTTCCAGTAGTATTTTATCTGGAAATGAGGCTTAATCATATATATTACTGTCAGGAAAAAAATAAGTTTCTGACCTATAAATAGGCTGGAATGAATCAAATTATATTTCAACAGGTTCAATACTATATCTTTGACTGAACTGATATGTCGTTCCATTGATGCATATGTCGTGGTGTAGTCCGGAGTAACGATTGTTTCGATCAATTATTTCCTTAAAAAATTCCTGCAATTCAGAAATTAGTTTATTTGCTTTTCTTATTTATGTGTAAAATATGTAATTTTGCTCAATAACTGTTTAATATGTCAGAATAATCAAGGTAGCTTGCCATTTTCAATGCTTAAGGACGGAAAATAATGTCATTCAAGTAATGGCATTTTCACGAGCAAACGTTTGGAGTTATTCTCGAAGGTTTGCCTCCCCTGCTACACAATAATCAAATATCAAAATAATTTCAATCATTTCAACAAATTTCAATAATTCAGAAAAAATCAAATAGCCGATTGAAAGTACACGACCTAGCTGACATTGTAAACAACTCGACAAACTTTGTTCACTACATTTTTACATAATGTTTAGGATAGAAAAAAAACTCTTTATGCTCGATGGGTACCGCCAAAGTAACCCATGCTGATGGATTTACCATTCCTTACAGATATGAAGTAATTCAAGTAGTGGGTGGGAGTAGATAAAAAGGCGCCAAAGAAAGCGAATACGATTGCATGTGCAGGAAAAGTTATGTCTAGGCTTTCCTGGACATGTGGTGTAATGTTCATAGACTACTTGGCAAAAGGCCGGACCGTCACCAGGAAGTGCCATACTTAATTATTGGACCAACTGAATGCTGCTATTTAGGCTAGACGTCCACATCTGGCCAAACAGAAAGTGTTCTGATAATACAGCTGTGCTCTGATATAAACGATAATGTGCCTGAGCGCATATCTCAGATTGTTGCTGCAAAACTCCATGACCTACGCTTTGAGGTGCTTCGACATGTACCTTATTCGCCGAATTTAGGTCCCAGCGATTACTTCCTCTTTTGCCACTAGAAGAAATGGCTCACTTGAAAGAAATTCATTTCCAATGATGAGATCAATGCTAAGACAACGGTTTATTTTGCAGAGTTGGAGAAATCGACTTATACTGAGGATAATAAAAAAAAAAAAGTTATACTTTTTTACGTTGAAAAATAAAAAAATCTCAAAAATTTTGTATTTTCTTTGCCACGCCAAAAGCTTTTCGAGCGATCCTCCTACATATAAAGAAGTAATTGAAAAGTTCTAAGGACATGTTATAGGATTCGCTTTTCCACTTTTCATTAGCCAATTAACTCGATATTTCAAAAGAACAATATAAATATCAATGGTCCGTAATAGGAATATAGTTTTCCTTGATTTATTAATGGACATACCGGAAAAATATTATCCTTTGTGGTAGTCATGTTTTTGTTCTGTTACATCATTAAAAGGGAGAAAAATAATTAAACTGTCTGCGTTATAAACAATGTTCAATATAAATAATTGCCGCATTAATATACTAGACAACCCCAATTTAAAATACGATTCAAGCTTACGAGATTTACATGTTTAAATCTCTGCAACAATAGTTTTTTAATTTTTTTATTTTCAGTAAGCGTGTTTCAATTAAATGCACCAGCAATGTAACTCGCCTCGTTCGGACATTATCCCAGAAATTCATACTGTCTCTGTTCATTAAAATTTTATAAATGATCATCATTAAGCCCCGCGGAAACCGAGATCTACCGAAAAATTAAAAAGAAATATTAGTTTTAATGATGAAACGCTAAGATTAGGATAATTAAAGGTAAAAGTTTTACAGGGTCTTTTTTTTAAGTTATGTATACTCTCTACAGCGTTTAATTACTCGAAAGAGCTCTCCCATGTAATTTATTGTAATTTTTTCTGGCTTTCATTAAAAAAAAAAGGAAAATAATCATTTAAATATCATATAAATCATTGATTTGGTAAAATCTTCTTTGGCAATATGTGGTGAATAATTGTATAAATAAAGATCAATAATAGGTCATTATATAAGTTTTTTTAAATGGTTTTATTGTTCTTCAAAATGGTTTCGCTTTGGTATTCGATTGATTAAATGTTTATTTGTGTCACTCATTTGTATCACTCATTTGTGTCACTCATTTGTGTCACTAATTTGTGTCACTCAGTTGTGTCACTCATTTGTGTCACTCATTTGTACACTCATTTGTGGTACTCATTTCTGTCACTCATTTTTATCAATCATTTGTGTCACTTATTTGCGTCATTCATTTATGTCACTCATTTGTGTCACTTACTTGTGTCACTCCTTTATGTCACTCATTTGTGTCATTCATTTGTGTTACTCATTTGTGTTACTGATTTGTATCATTCATTTGTGTCAAACATTTATATCACTCAGAAGAAATAGCAATCTCAAAAGCATTACTTACAAAGGGTTCAATTATATCAATTTGATCTATTAAATTTATTTATATTGTGCAGCAAAATTAAATCACAATATAATAAATCAGGACTATTGGTGGATTAGATAATCATTTATACAGGGTGTTAGGTAAATATGCGGCAAAAATTAAAGGGGTTATTCCTTGACTTATTCTAAGAATATTTTGTTGTATGATGATTTTTGAAAAACCCTTTTGTTTCGAAGATACAGGGTGAACAAAATTTACGACATTAACAACATTTTATTATCAAAAAGTACATGAAAAGTTGCTCAATCTACAATAAATGTTCGAAATGACTTTGTCTAGCCTTGATACAAGCATTCAATCTTCTCGTCATTGACTGCCTAACTCTTTCAAACACACCAGTCGTTTCTAACTGAGTTACACCTAGCAATTATCCGATTTCGCAAATCATCCAAATTCTTCATTGGAGTATCGTAAACTAATTACTTCAGATATCCCCAGAAGAAATAATCAAGGGGGTTTAAGTCCGGGGATCGAGTAGGCCATGTGTGTGGCCCACTTCGACCAATCCAGCGATATCCGTATGTTGCTGTTAAAAAATCACGAGCAACCAAACTGAAATGTGGTGGGGCACCATCGTGCGTAAACCACATTTCATGCCTTGTTGCCAATGGTACATCTTCCAGAAACTCAGGCAGCGTTGCTTCCAAAAAGTTGCGATACACCTCGCCAGTAAGTCTTTGTGATATAAATACCGGTCCAATTAGATAGCCACCTATAATTCCAACCCAAACATTCAACGACAACTGATGTTGAAAACTATCTTCGTATACCTCATGCGGATTTTCATCTGCCCACACATGCTTATTATGAAAATTTCTTATTGCGTTTCTTGCGAAAGTGGCTTCATCGATGAAAAGAATTTGTGTCAGGAATAGAGGGATGCGAAGTAAAGTTTGCAATATCCATTAACATAATGCAATACGTGGAGGAAAATCAACAGGTAGTAGTGCCTGAACGCGTTGAATGTGGTATGGAGACAACAAATTGTCTTTAAGAATTTTCCAAAACTGTCCAGTGACTCACATTCAAAGTATTTACAATTTTTCGCGTAGAACTACCAGACTCTCCCGCTATCATGTCTAGCACATTCTGTTCCAATTGTACCGTTCTTACAGTCAGTGATCTTCCTGTCCCTTCAGTTCGTTTCAATGTGCCTGTTTCACGAAGACGTCGATGAATGTTTTCGAAGATTTTTCGGTTGGGGACATTACGGGCTGGAAATCGTTCACTGTACAGTCGCTTAGCTTGTAATGCATTGCCATCAGCAAGTCCACACATGAAGTGCATGTCAGTCATCTCGGCGTTTGTATATATTATGATAGAGGACTTCACTCACTATTTAAGACACGTCAAACAGCCAAACGTCACTCAATCTATGTAAACAAATGCGACTGATGAAATCCACTTACTAGATAAAACAGCCGTTCCAAATAATCGAGATCGAAAAAAAATTTTGTACTTGATAAACTCATTGACGTACACCCTACTTTTATTTACATTAATGATTTCAACAAATATCGAATATAGTTGTCGCAAATTTTGTTCGCCCTGTATCTTCGAAACAAGGGGGTTTTTCAAAAATCATCATAGAACAAAATATTCTTAGAATTGGACAAGGAATAACCCCTTGCATTTTTGCTGCATGTCTACCTAACACCCTGTATATCATATAAATAATTGATTTGGTAAAATCTTCTTTGACAATAAATGGCGAATAATTGTATAAAGGTCAATAATAGGTTACTATAAAAGTTTCTGCAAACAATAAGAGAAAATATGAATTAATGAGTTTAAATGGTTTTATTGTTCTTCAAAATAGTTTCGCTTTGGTATTCGATTGAATAAATATTCATTTGTGTCTCTCATTTGTGTCCCTCATTTGTGTCACTCATTTGTGTCACTCATGTGTGTCACTCATTAGTGTCTCTCATTTGTGTCACTCATTTGTATCACTCATTTGTGTCACTAATTTTTGTCACTCATTTGTGTCACTCATTTGTGTCACTCATTTATGTCACTCATTTGTGTTACTTATTTTTGTCACTCATATGTGTCACTCATTTGTGTTACTCATTTGTGTCATTCATTTGTGTTACTCATTTGCGTCAAACATTTATGTCACTCAGAAGAAGTAGCGATCTCAAAAGCCTTATTTACATAGGCTTCAATTATATGAATTTGATTTATTAAATGTATTTATGTTGTGCATCAAAAGAAATCACAATATAATAAATCAGGACTATTGGTGGATTAGATATTATAATGATGTCTTTTTTCTTCAAAAAGTAGATTGAGTGAGAGCTGATATTGTCATGGCGAAGGACGATCCGACGATTTCCATATCTTTTCTGACGATTTCTATATTAGTTCAGCGATGATCAATAACCCTATTAGAAACTTCGGTGAGAAACACTAAACTCGAAGAGACTTACAACTGAACGAGAAGCCATGGGCGTCGAGAATTTAAATAAACTGATTTGGTGTTTAGTTGTAAATCTTTTTGATTTCAGTGATTATGTTTGGCAAACACATTATTGTACATCAATTAGCGTTGACATACCTTATATTTTCGAAATTCATAGTAGACACATAAAAATCAAATTACGATGCACTATGTTTTTTTCGAATCATTTTGTAAAGTTCTAATAATTTGGGCTCAACTTAGAATACCCGAACAATCGATTATTGTTTTATCTTGGCTTCATATATTTGCGGATTGTCATCTGTGATGATGTCGTGTGCCAAAATTGTAGCCCATAAGTTGACTCGTTTGAGCATTTGCTCAAACCAATTAACGAAAGTTTTTTGTGAACAACAGCTAATTTGTGCTGAATCCACCCACAGCAAAGCTTTTTTCAACGAGATGTTAATGAAAAATTGTATGTATTTGTTTCGTGTTAGTTCCTAGAGATACTTTAATATGACTAAATATCGCACTACAGTATATATTACAGTATTTCTTATAACAACATATAATGAAGAATGATCTTTTATAAAATTCATCGTTGTTATTGGTCTGTTTATGCCAAAATTCTGCAAAGCAGTATTTAATTCTAGTATGAGTGGTTCTTTATTACTAAAGATCGAATGAAGACTTTCGATGTATTGTTATTGATTTAGAGCATATTTAACAATTTATAACATACAAAACAATGTATTATTAAAACAATCCGTTAGTGCTGTCAGGTGTTGTTGGTTCGTAGACGGAAACATTTATTAGAACAGAATTTTTATCGTCAGTGAGTGTTCTCTCGGTTTCTTCGAGTCGCTATAGGACCTTAAAAGCTTTAACCAGTGCAAATCCGTGTCCGAAGGTAATTGAATAAACAAACAGAAATTTTGCAATGAAGCTGCAATTCGTGCCTTGGCTCCGGGTGAGGGACAAATATTGGAGGTGTAGTTAGTAGAGGAAAATATTTGATAAGAAATAATTTTGTCCATGCTCTACATGAGCGTTCCGTGGAAGAGAGAAAATGGATCTGCTTTCTATTCCTTATATTTCCCTTCCACTAGGAGGGACATTTCTCAAAATACTTTCAGTAGTATTTTATCTGGAAATGAGGCTTGATCATATATATTACTGTCAGGAAAAAAAAGTTTCTGACCTATAAATAGACTGGTCTGAATCAAATTATGTTTCAACAGGTTCAATACTATATCTTTGACTGAACTGATATATCGTTCCGTTGATACATATGTCGTGGTTCATTCCAAGTTGTTTTGATCAATTATTTCCTTAAATAATTCCTGCAATTCAGAAATTAGTTTAGTTGCTTTATCTTATTTACGTGTAAAATATGTAATTTTTCTGCTCAACAAATGTTTAATATGTCAGAATAATCAAAGGAAAATAATGTCATTCAAGTAACGGCATTTTCACGAGCACACGTTTGGAGCCATTCTCGAAGGTTTGCCTCCCCTTCCGAACGTTTCTTCATCGATTCATTAATATTACTAACTTACTAAATATTAAACTTACTTAATATTATTAAACTTAAACTTACTAAATATTAATATTACTATATATTTCAGTAACAGCCTAACCAATGAAAAGCAATATTATAAAAATATTCAAAATATTGAATTTTTTCTATGTATGAACACAATTTGGTAACAAGCTACAAATAAATGGTAACAATAGGTTCATCCACTTACCATTTACTTCGTTGTTCAAATTGTATTTCTGCCATATTTTAGTTTTGGAAAAACTCAGCAAGTCTCAATATAATATGTTCTTGGTTGGAAGTTTTATCTGATTCCCATTTATTTGCGAAGGTTGCCGATTTAAAAGGCTAGTTTCTCAGGCTCTTTCTACAAGTGTATGGATGGCTAACATTAGATTAACATTATAACATTATTACAGGGTTTTAAATGTTAGTGAGCCCCCTCTTCGGTTTTTTGAGAGGGAGTGATTTATTTTCCATTTATTCAGTTCAACTGCGTTTTTTTAAATACCCCTTAATCAGTCATCTAATTGTGTGGTTATTTAGTTAAAATTTTCCATACAAGCGTAGAATAGGGTTTGATGAACAATGTATCCTTTAAGATAACACAGTGTCTAAATTGGAATGGGGCGCAGTAAGGAGTCACAACAAAAAATCTGTATAATATAATTTAATAGTGAAAGGTGGAATAGTAGGTTGTGGAGGTTAACGGAATTGAATTAAATAATACACAAACGTCCTAAATTGATAATAAGAAAAATAATCGTCAAATGTTGAATAACAATAACAAACTTTAGACCACATATGTCCTTAACCATCTGTAGGAAATTATCATCTTCACTGAGATGTTTAACACCGCCTTTTCATATGCACCGGACATAACACCCTTCCACAATTATTTATTTCCTTTTTTGCAATGGTTATTGTATGAACGCGTTAAAACGAAATTGGCAAACAGATGGCAAAATGTCTTAGATAACAATAATTAATTACTCTAGGTACCAGGTTGTATGAAAAGTTGCAAGTGGATATTTTCGTGGGCACGAAAGTTTTCCTTTTTTTTTAATATTTTTAATATTCTCCATGGGCCCATCATCTGACAAGGCCGATAAACCCTTGTTCATTCCTTGGTCCAAGGTATGGTGGTACTTTTGGTCATTCCTTTAGTTGTTTTCTGAACGTTTAGTTGGAGCCCGATTGATGACGGTTTATGGCAAGAAACCGGTTGCGGAAGACACTTGCTTACGTTTTTGTGGCGGCTAAAAGAATCGGCATTTTTGTGGAGCACGAATAAATTTTAATTGTTTTTGAATAGTTAATCTTCATTTAAATATACTTCATAATGTTTAGTTGTCCGGAAAGTTTATTGATTATTTTAAGAGAAAGAGAAACCCAAATACTAGAATTTTAAATTATACACTTGCTTTTTAATGTTTCAAACGTTTATTATTGATTTTGCTCTACATATGTTTCGCCTTGTTAGTGCTTTCACAAAGTAGCTTGAACTTGTACTAATGGTCAAATACAGTGTTTTCAAATATACAGGTAAAATTATTTCGTTTTTATTTCTTGTTTTTAACATCTAGTCTAATTCCTAATTCAGCATCTAACATCTATTCTAATCCTAAATATCAGCTGGTAAAAATCGGGCTGTTCAATTACAACATGGTCTTATCTTACCGGGGTGTTTTCGAAATTTAGCTGGTTATTCGTGGTTATTATATGACTATTTCTTAAGGATTTTTTTATTTACAATATTTCTAGTAGGTCTTCTTTTCTGAGTGTAATGATTTAACATTGTTTATATCTATAAAATAATTGTTTTCAGTACAATATGTAGACATTCCGGTGCTTTTTATATTATTTAAGATATATTTTGTCGTGTTCTTTTATTCTACAACCTATACTTCTGCCCCTTTGACCGATATATACAGCTTCACAATTTTTACAGTTAATTTTATATACACCCGATTTATCTAAAGTATCCGTTTTATCCTTATTATTAACTAACATTCTACCTACCTTAAGTTTATTTACGCAAATAGTCTTATAATCTAGTTTATTTAATCTTTTACACATTATATTACTCAGTTTAGAAATTTATTTAATAAATTTACACGATTTGTCTTTTTGCCTTTTAATGTTATAGAATTCTTGTAAATTCAACTTTCTTTGTTTATTTTTAACAATTTTTTTAATTAATCCTTCTTTGTAGCGATAGTTTTTTGCTATCTGTTTAATGATATAGAGCTCTTTATTAAAATTATGTATGTTTAGTGGAAAACTAACTAACCTATGTATTAGAGTATGAAAAGGAGATAGTTTGACTTGCCAAGATGTTTAGAACTAAAGTGTATAACCGTGTCTGTTTTATTCGATTTACACTTAAATATCAGATTGTAATTTATTACATATTTTCTTATCTTGATGTCTAGGAAGTTAATTTCGTCATTATGTCCAATCTCCATAGTGAACTGAATAATTTTGTTTATGGAATTCCAATGGTCTAAAAACGTGTGTAAATTTCATTCCGCACTATTCCAAATGCAAAAAATATTGTGCACGTGTCTATACCAGTGTGATATATTGTTGATTGATGGATTTTTGAGTCAAAAATTACATTTTTAAAATCAGTCATAAAAGTTTCAGATAACGAAGGTAAGATAGGTGAGTCCATTGGAAGGTGGGATAGAATCTAGTCTTAATTTAGTTATATTATTTACTTACTTATATTATTTTACTTTATTACTTTAGTTATTCTACTAATAAATATCAAATAGAGATTACAAAAAAAAACTCAAAGTATGTCCACTTATATCCACTTAACAATAAATCAAATATATAAATTTAAAAGTATGAACCCTTCAGATCCTCAATTCTATGGATTACATAAGATCCATAAGATTCATAAAGAAAATTACCCGATAAGACCGGTAGACTGACATTTTTAGTTTGAACCAAGCTGACTAATTGAAGGTAAATCAAAGCGAATCTGAATATAAATAGTATAAATACCATAGAAATTAATAATATGTAAACAAGCATAGCTAACCAAATACATATTTTTGTTTACCGGCACCAAAACAGCATTTAATGGAAAATCCTTACGAACAATCTGGACGACCCCATAAATAAAATTATCTATTAAGTTGTTTAATAACTATCTATTAGGTTATATGTATAATCTACTATCTATTAGGATCTATTAGGTTATATAATTTTACCTAAAAATCAAACGAATTCATTTTCTAACTCAGTATTAATTCGTTTCAAAAAAATATAACTAGAAAATCAAATTGTATTACTCAATAAACGTACATATATTGTATTTATCCCATACTCGTGTAATCGCCGCAGCGTGCAGACTAATCGAACAGCAAAATAAATCTCACTTAATCTTGTATTGAAAATATATTGAAATATGTTATAAATCATTCCAGGTCTGGGGATGTGGAATAAATCACCCCGAAAATAGGTTACCAACAATTAGATACTTCGGAAAATATGACCCGTACTATCATCGAGAAGGATTTTATTGTGGATTCGGTGAAAAGCTGGATTTACATTGGTGGGTGTTGTATTTTCGTTATTGCGTTCGTGATTTACCGGTTTTTTTAGAGGTTTTTGGAACTTGTTCTACTGTTGTTTATTACTGTTTGGTTTAGTTAAAATAAATCAGCTTATAGTTAATTACTAAAAGATAATGTTAATGATTATCAATACAATGTATAAGAAAAATAATTAAAAATGTATTCAAAATACCGCCATTTATGCGGAAAACAGATAATTGTTAAGACTTTTAATTTTAGATATTATTTATTTTATAAATTTATTTACATATGTTTTAGCATAAATTTGTTTTTTTACAAAAAAACAAAGCTTATACTGAGGATGGTTGAGTCATTTTCTTGATGGAATTTCATACTAAATTGTATAAATAAAATAAAGTTGTCTTTCACTTATATTTTTCTCTAAAACATAACGCGTTTCGTTACACTGTAGCTTTTTCGGATGGTTCACAAAGAATGAAATTGTATTGAGACAAATAGTAGGTAAAAAATGTAAAATTAAATAATTTTACATTTTTTTTCTGAGGATTCCCAGAACGTTTACTCAGACTGTTTTTTTGACATATTTTTTGACTTTCTCCGCTAACAGTCTGAGTAAGGGTTCTCGGAATTCCCAGAAAAAACATGTAAAATTACTTAATTACTTAGTACCTACTATTTGTCACAATACAATTTCATTCTTTGTCAACCATTCAAAGAAGCTACAGTGTAGCGAAACGCGTTATGTTTTAGAGAAAAATATAAGTGGAAATTAGAATGTTTTATTTATACAAAAGCTTATACATTAATGTCGTTTAATGTCAAAGATGAAATTACTAGCACTTATTTTTTGACACCATTCCACTCCAACTAATTTTAATCGATTCGCATCCCATTAAAAAACACATGATTAATTGTTTTATGAAATTAAATATTTTAAATATCCACCATTTGGGTTTATGTAGGCCTGGTATCGTTTTAACTTATTTTCCCGAAAACTACTGTTATATTTCTAATCTGGTTGGCAGCATCTTTTGGCTGCAACAACAGCAATTTTTGTTTTAAATAAAATTTAAATAAACACACTTATGCGCACTAAAATAATTTTTGTCACTAACACCCTTTGTCGTGAAGATCATCTCAATTAGTCAATGCGACGTTGCCATTTGTATTTTGGTTGATGTATAGCGTGATACTTAATTTAAAAAAAAAATATTAATATTCATTAGTAATTTATTTGTTAAATAATAAAATGATAATTATTATAAAAGCTTTTCGATTGGTGATTTTAAAACAGATTGCATATAAATGATGGTCTAGTAAATCTAGTAAAGAAAACTAACTCCAAACACTTGGATATATCATTTGTGCTTCTCTAAACTAATGATAAAAAAGAATCAAACTAACATGAAAGGGTACATAATAGAAATGTAAATAAATCAGAATATTTTTCAATTCTTCTATTGGAACCTTCGGTGTGAAACACTAAACTTGGAGAGATTTACTACTAAACACCAAATCACTTTATTAAACTTCTCGATGCGCGGTTCGCAATCACGTTAGCACCATCAAGAGATGATTTAATCTCCTGATTATATGATATAATGATATGATATATATGATTATGATATATTAACAAAATATCTTTCACAAATTGTATTATTCCTGTCTATATTTTCCTAGTAAACAATTTTAAAGGAAGTTATTTATTTTATACTATGTTATCGAAATTCCTTTTACAGGCATATTCAAGACAGCTTTACATCAATTGTAATCAAATTATTATCATCAAAGCGACCCCTTTCGTTTCATCTTTATTTGAAAACGTTTTGATTCAGCCCGAGGAGGAACGCATAAGGATGTCTTATATTTTTTCACTAATTTCCTAATTTTCAAAGGATGGACCAACAACAAAAACGTTACGAATAAAAGATTTTATCTCGTTAAATTAAGAGGCTACATTAAACATAATCTTCCTACCCTTATTTTTTACCTTGACGCTGATGGATTAAGAACCGTTCTTGTAGCGGTTATAAAAAGTGGATGCTTAGCAGTTGCGTGAAGCTATTTTGTGGCAAATATTGAATGTTTCGTCTTATTATGTTATCCCTGGTATGGAAATAGTTATCAGAGAGTTTGACTAGCTTGAGCAGAGATGTGACCAACATCACCAAATTAATATATTTAAACAAAAACGATTGACTAAGCTTTTAAAAAAAGGTGTTCCAATATCTAGTCTTTTTCTTCATACCGAAGGAAATAACATTCTGTATACTGGCTATTAATATTTTTAAAATAAAATTTCTCAAATATTTGTGTGTTATTGTTTTACATACTACTGTGATCAAAAAGTTACTTTACAAATTAAACACAAACAATTTATTTATTGATCCAAATTTATTTTGCTGCTGCCCAAGTACTTCCCATTCACTGCATTTATAATACTCGACGTCTGATATATTCTTCAAAGCGGCCAGTAAATTCTCTTAAATTACTCCTATGAATTCCAAACAGCGTTCACTCTATCTGCTGAATAGGGTGATGTGTGGAACAGAATTTGTTTGATTTTTGGAATCAAATTGACGAATAATTATTATGGTGTGCGATGCTGGGCTATCGTTTTGCGCAAGCCATTAATTGTTTTGCTGCAAATTTGGACGTTTTCGAATGTTTTCCAACTGTTTGATCAGTTGGAAGAAGCTGTTTGTAGACAGTTAACATGACATTAATTTTTAATAGACTTTGAGGTGTTTTTTTCGGTACCATGCGTTTTTCCCATGATACTCCCTTGATTGTTGAGCTGTTTTTGGGCCATCCATATCTAATCATCGGTAATTATGCATTACAGAATGTCATCATCAATCGAAATGGTATCTTTAGCAACTTCAATATGACGATGTTTAAAACAATCATTGTTTTTGAAACAAGACGAGAAGGCACCCTAGACAAGTTTAAATTGTTCTTCAAAATTGAGTGAATTGAACCTAATGATACTCCAGTTATATCTACAATGTTTCTAATACTTAATCGACGATTATTCAGACAAGATCCCTAATTTTGGTAATGTTTTATCAACTAATAAATTTTATTGATAAATTAAATTTTTTAGACAAAATTTGAAGTCGTTTGCTGGATAAATTTATTTATTTAAAATAATTACAAAAGACGCTATAATTTTTAACTTAACAAGCGAAATGATATGAAATTTCTGTCAGAAATTAAGGACAGTCATACCAACTTAAAAAACAATGGTGGTATCGATACGTAAAGCGCGAGAATTTTTAAATTACAAGTGAGCATATTTTTAATAATAGTAGAATGCTCACTCTTTTGTTAATATATTCTTTCATGGTAACATTTTTGTCCACTTCATTTGTGAAGAAGTACGACCAAATGTGTGACTAAGCTAATGAGTATTTTTGTGGTTCTGTTAAAAGTGTAAATTTATCCCGAATTCGGAACCTCGTTGTTTCTGTCAATTTTTCGAATTTAAAGGAACTATTTGTATGAAAGAAGGAGGTTTAAGTTTTCACGAAATCACTAGACAATTGGGAAGATACTGGTCATTTTAGAAATATCTAAGGACGTGATTACAGACGGCATTACAGAAATCGACATCTCATCTGGCAAGTGGAGTTCATGTTATAGCTACAAATTAAACTGTTTGGCGAATGATTGTTAACTGATATTTACTTGCGATTGGGATGTAAATGTATAGTACATATTGGATGCTGCCTTTTATAGCACGTATAAGACGTTTCACTGAGAATAATGCCTAGAATTAAATGGGCCTTGGAATGGAATTCCAGTGACTTTAGAACGAGTCTAGATTTAGTTTACGTTTGACCTTTCATGCCCGGCGGGACTCTAAGATTTATTGCAATTCGAACATGTATGAGGTAGCATTTGTCGAGGTTTAGAGTGATTGCCCCGGCAGACAACAACTTTAAATTAATTTGAACTATGCGGACAACCCATCTGAGATACCTGCTCACAAGGATATATATAATCAAATTCAGTCCATAAATCGCATAGCATAGTATATATATATATATATATATATATATATATATATATATATATATATATATATATATAAATATATATATATATATATATATATATATATATATATATATATATATATATATATAGTTATATATATATATATATATATATATATATATATATATATATATATATATATACTTATATATATATACTTATATATATATATATATATATATATATATATATATATATATATATATATATATATATATATATATATATATAGTTATATATATATATATATATATATATATATATATATATATATATATATATATAAATATATATATATATATATATATATATATATATATATATATATATATAGTTATATATATATATATATATATATATATATATATATATATATATATATATATATATATATATATATATATATATATATATATATATATATATATATATGTATATATATAGTATAAAACTTTGCTCTGCTGGATGATGCCCTCCCCAACATGCTTCCAACTCGCGCGGTCCTGAGCTTTCCTCTGCCATTCGGGTCCAATATACTTGATGATGTGATCCATCCATCTTGTTTTAAGTCTTCTTCGTGGACGCTTATGATCAAGCGGTATCCATCCCAAGATTGATTGGTATATGGCCTGCCGACCTCCATTTTAATTCCTTCACCTTTCCAATTATGTCACATAGTTTCGTCTGTTTTTCTGATCCATGTGCTGATTTTTCTGCCTCGCTCTGTAATACCAAGCATACACCTTTCCTTTCCCCTCTATGCTACCCGAAGTCTTTAAATTGATTGTGATGTAAGTGTCCATGTTTCACTTCCTATGTCAGAACAGGCAGCACGCACTGATCTGATATATACTGATTATTGTACGGTAGTGGAATCATTGGATTGTATTTCTTTAAAAATCAAGCTGCAAAGGGGGAGATAACAATTATTGAGGTAGAATATACAAGGGCATATATATATATATATATTATTATTCACGTATGGGCCCTGGTGGACCACGCGAAGTATAATTAGAGGCGTTTGTTGTTGTTAGCCTTCCTTTGCGCCCATACTAATTTCATTCTTTCGCTATGAGCTTTTTTCCTTTCGTCAGACCAAGTTGTTCCAGTCTTCCTACATTTTTCTCTCTGGCCAACCTTCCAACCGTCAACATTGTGTCTGAAATAGCCTCGATACTGAATTTCACTTTGTGTAATATTTGCTGATCTTGGGTCCTCCTTAATTGCAGCAATCCATTTAATTATTTCTACTTTAGCTCTACTCCTATTTTCATAAAATTCGACTAATTGTCTAGTTAGCCTATTCGGATTCATCCGTTTTATGTGTCCGTCACACTCACCCTTTGCAGGATACGAGAAACAAAGAGGGCGTTACTGTCGAGATTTGACTGGCTGCCCAAATCTTTCGTCGATTGGACAAGTATGGGATAGCATAGCTGAACTCTTGAGAGATTGGACCGATCGCTAACAACTTTAAATTAACTTGAAGTATATGTACAACGTGCCTGAGAAACCTTACCCTTTAAGAAGATATATATCATCTATGTAATGCACCGCAGAGATACAGGTACGCAGAGTTATGGTACAATAGTAGTAAACCTACTTATTATTTATTATTTTATAAAATGAAAGTGAAATTTCCTAATTTTATCATCACATAATCATGGTGGATATTATCTACATAAATTTACAAAATTATTCCTATAAAATATATTATATAAAATATATTCCTATAAAATAAAAAAAATGTAATGCTATAAAATAGCATTACATTTTTTTTATCCATAATTCATTTTTCTAGTATATTTTGGAATCATAATAAATTGCGAATTTTTTTAGTGTGTCGGAACTTCCGATAGGGGTCGCTGTCAAATCATCATGGTAAATGTTAGCATGGTAATCATCATGGCACATCAAATGTCTGGCATATCATCATGGAACGTTTTACATCAGAGTAACGCTTGTAAATTGTGGAACTTTATTATCAAAATTAATGTTCTATGCGCCAAACTGATAGTGTTTTATGGTGCACATAATCGCCCAAACCAGCGATGTATTCGCCGAATTATCGACTATTTCTGAACACATTTCATGCTGTTTGATATTAAAAGAAAAACAAGATGAAAAATTGTACGTTGCTAAGAAAATATCGCGACTGTTCTCAATGTTGATGAAGATCCAAATTTATTAATTCCGGATTATTTAATTCTAAATGTGAATGGTATTGATCAAAATGAGGACGGCTCCACATGTCATACAGCTAACGTAACAATCGATTTAAAAAATTACAGGAACAGACCTGTTAGTTAGCCACCAAGGTCATGTGATTTAGGGCCTTTAGATGATTTTCTTTCGGGTTATGTTAAATCTTTCGTCTATACCGATAAACTAGCAACTATTGACGTCTTGCAAGGCAACATACCTCGGACAATTGTGGGTATAATACCCCAATTGCTTGAAAAGCCGTCGGAAATTGGATTGGCAGAATGCGCTCTATCAGAAGTAGCTTCGGCAGACATTTGTCCGAAATTGTTTTCAAACATTAATACCGTTGAATGTTATTTCACATAAAATAAATAGTTTCAATGGATCGAATTTATTTGTTGCCCTATTTGAATTTATTATTTTTAAATTACACGGACATATTTAAAAAAAAATCATCCTATATTTCCGATAATAAAATATTCAATCGATTCGTTTAGAAACCTCGAACATGTTTTATTATTCCATTATCTGATTAATAAATGTTGTTGATTGATTTGTCCCTTACTTTGTGATAGTTTTGTTAGTGTTAGTGACAATTTTATACTTTGTTATGTATCACTTTTATATAAGTGATATAAAAATATAATAGATAACTAAAAAAAATATAATAGATAACAAAGTGTAAAATTGGTTTATTCGTTTTTAGTAAATTTTAATTGGCGTTGAAGCTGTATTAAAAGCCTATCCGGCAATTTAAGTAGTTTTAAATGAGAAAGCAGCTACAATTGTGTTTCAGCCAATTACGGATATTTCCTAATAAGCGGCGGAGTTGATCAGAAAACCGCAACAACTGGATTATAACAATGGACTGTGGGGTAAAGGTAATGTTATTAGAAACATGCACATTGGAAATAAATAACTAGACTTGCAATTAAACCAGCTTTAATGACATTTTATATTGTGTACTGTTGCAGATACACTAAATGTAAAATGAATTTATTTTGAAGCATCATCATGTAATAGGAGCAATTTGGTAACCAACTACAATAAAATCTCTATAGGGTTAACCAAAATGTAATTACGTAATTTTAGGAATAAATGAAAATGATGAGTTGCCCATGATTATAACAGCTGGAATCATTTATTTTTTCGTTGGAAGTAAAATATTTCTCATTTAAGAGAATTGGCGAAATAAATGGTCTAAATGGTCAATTCAATCCAATGGTCAATTCAATCCAATTATTTTGCTATTTCGTGATAACTCAATTCTTGATATTAGGTTTCTTGGATACACGGTTTCGTAGTATTTTAGCACTTTTGAAATTAAAAAAATATCCCTTTGCTTATAAAGATTAACCTATTTTTTGGTGGTGCGTACACGCACCATTGACCAAACCAAACCTACTAAATATAGTTTTAAATATTATGTGTCGCAATATTTCACATATGCCAAATTTTCCATCGACAAAATAATATTTACCAACCATGTTTTCCGTGCCTATATGTATTTTTTTACTGAGAAATATTTTATAAAACATACCAAATTATAATAAGTTTTACTAACAGCGCTGACATATAAACAATGAGCAATCAAAACATATTTATTGTTTACGATATTTTGTGTTAATATGTCTGACATTTTTACTAAAGTACTCTAAAGAAATATGGTATACTTGAAATATCGCAGATATTTTCCGATAATAATAACTTCGACTAAAAATAATAGTGGTGCGTATACGCACCATTGACGCAATATACGAACAAAAAGTAAACATATGAACGGCGTAAGTTCATCCCATTTGTCAGTCAATTACTACTATTCTGCCTCAACGCATCGCCTCTTTATCCAGTTTTACTTTAGATAGACAGTTGGAATTTATAGTGTTTAGTGTAAACTATAGATGTTTAGTGAATTGGTGGGAAGCAAGTTTTTGACGCAAAAAGAATTGGAAGAGGGAACGGAAGAAATTATGGATGAACTGGAAGATCATGGTAATGATCTACTTTCATTTTATGGGTGTGGTAGAGTTTAGCGTTGTTTTATTTTCAGAAATAGGTGTATTGAACTCTCTGTACATTCCACCAGAGGTTGATGAATTGACTGATGAAGGGAATATTGATAAAAACGAACTATTGAGTGAAATACCATTGGACAGAGAAGTCACCAGTACATTTGAAATAGATGTTGGAATTGACGATTATTCATATGATGGACCTGATGCAGAGTTTATTTCAGAAAAAAGAAGACAGCTTGCACAAATGCGAGTATAAAAATCAAAAGATCCTATGTGGAAGAAAATGGAAATAACATACATTCGGTTGCCTGTGTAAAATGAAGGTGAAACCTTACAAAATCTAAAAGACTCTTTGGAAGGAAAAAACCATTGGAAATAATTTTTCTTATTTTTTGATGAAGAAATTATATTTATGATATTATGATTTCTCTCAAATATTCTCTAGATAACAATCGTTTAGATTTTAGTCTTAACAAAAATGATCTGAAAACTTTTCTTGGTATTCTAATCCTTTCTGGTTATCATATATTATATATTACCACAAACTAATCTTAACTGGACCAAAAACGAAGACAAAGGTGTTGATATTGTACGAAAATGTATGAGTAGAAAATTGATAAATTTGCCAAACTGCGTCCATTTTTTGATGCTATGAACCTACGTAACAAGCAATTTGGAATATTTTTGCACAACTTTGATGTTGGTGAGCAAATGGAACAATATTTTGATAGAGATTCCTGTAAAATGTCTATAAAAGGAAAACCCGTCCGATTTGGGTTCAAGTTGTGAGTCTATGCTCATCTGATGAATACTTCTACACATTTATACCATACGGAGGAGCAAATGCTAAGAAAGAAAAATCTCCTTTTGGATTGGGAGGACAAGTAGTTCTAAATATTTTAACAGCATTAGAAAACCCACTGCACCACAGGATTTTTTTATAACTGTTTCTCATCCTATACCTTATACGATAAATTACATGAAATGTAATATTTCGTAATAGGTACCATAAGAGACAATAGGACAAATAAGTGCCCTTTCAGAACATATATAGTCTCTCGGAAAAAAAGAAAGCTGTAAAATCGTAATAGCCTCTGATTTTGTAGTCGAAGAAAACATACAGCTAAGCCTGGTCAGATGAAACGACAATTCTATTGTTACAGTCTCTAGTAATAACTTTTTTTGCCACCTTTAGCAAAATCTAAAAGATACAACCAAAAGGAGCGCAAAGAACTTAAAATTTCACAATTTGGTATGACAAAGCAATACAATGCCTACATGGGAGGGGTCAATCTTCATGATAATGCTATTGCAAATTATGGAACCACCATTAGAGGCACAAAAGGGTGGTGGCCTTTATTTATAAATTACTTTGAAATTTTATTTAGCAGTACGTCTTTTGAAAAGCGATGATGCCGTTGCAGACAAATCTGTCTTCCAATCGACAAACAAATCTTCCAAAATAATCTATTGTGAATGAAGGGAGGTTTGACATGTAATAATAAAAGATCATGAAAAGGTAAGACGGAGATGTAAAAAGTGTAAAAAGCATACTATTTACCTTTCTGATAAATGTAAAGTTTATCTGCACACTGATTGTTTTGAAATCTTTCATAAAATTAAGTAATAAATAAAAGTTTATTTTAAAAATTTAATTCTTAGTTTAAGCCAATGGTGCATACGTACCATGTCATGCATGTCAATTTTTAATGATAAAATATTTTGACCAGAAAAGCTATGTCAAAATGTTATTTTTGAAATAAAAATGTAAACAAACGTTTTTTTATTATTTTTTCATAGCTTGGTCGTAAATGGGTTAAATTGAATTAAACCGTTTACTTTCCCACATTTTATACAGAGCCTTCAATTAATCTCGAAAACTCACGTGATCTATAAATGTAGACAACTGAAGAGTTGGTAATGATTAATACCAAAACTTAGTTTTTACCATTACTTCAGTTTTTATAACGAATCTTTGAATTTTATACACGGTTTAGTATTAATAACGAAAATAAACATAACATTTGACAAGTCTTACATTACTTTGAGCCTAAAGTAAAAAAACAAATGTCAAAATAACTCCATCGGTGCAGTTGCCATGGAAGAAAAAAAGAAGAAGAGAAGCGCATGTCGTAGATTTGTTATGGAAAATATTTCAATTCTTCTATTGGAACCTTGTGAAAAACTAAACTCTAAGAGATTTCTACTAAATTCCAAATCACTTATATAAAAGTTCTCGACGCGCGTTTCGTCAACCATGGTAACATTATCAGGAGATGATTTAATCAAATTCTAAAACTAAACTATTGTCTATTTATATAACAACAGTACCTAATGAAGCGTGTACAAATCATGAACCATAAAGTTAACTGAGCATTACATTAATAATTCAAAAAGTTAATTAAACGTATTAGGTCCTTTACCCCGGATCATGGTTTTCGTACATTTTTCGATTTGCATGCTTTCATATGCATCCAAAGCCGTATTATTACTTACACTTTTAACAATTCTAAAAATACTAATATCTACAAGTATAATGTAGTCATGCTCGAGTGCATGTTATTATTGAATGAATTTATTTTTGTTCTGATCCTTGTGAGAATTCGAAGATTGTTTTAACAATTGTTTAAACTTATGCTTTCTAATTACTTTATCTGCAATCTTCTTATTATAATCATTCACTTCAGATACCTCCCAAATTAATTTTAATTCTTTGTTATTTGTTTAATGGAATTTGATTTTGAATTTGATTAATCCATTTACCATTGATCTATTTTATTGAGTACTCTGTACATCTTATCTTATCTCGGTGTATAGTACATCTGGTGCACTGAGTACACCTCCCTAACAAGATTATGTATGAAGCAAAATTGTTTTCAGTTAATAACAGGTTTTACGAACAACAAGAAGGAACCGCATTGGGCAAGCCTCGCAATTCTTAGCGAACTTATTCATGACTAAATTTGAAACCGAAGCGAATGACGAATTCAATTACTTTCCGAGGGTATGGCAGCCAGTGGATAACAGATATGGATAACGTTTTTGCAATTTTCGATTCAAATAATGAAAACATAGGAAATTTTGTTGAGGACTTGGTAAATTCGAAAACATAATATTCACGCATAAACTCGAAATCATTGATATATTACCATTTTTGGATGTTCTTGTTAGTAGAAACAATAAAAATAGGTTAGATTTTGCCACAACCGCTTCTAAATGTATTCCTAACGTTTCGAATCATAGATTCCAAAAAGATGGCTAGTTTTTTCTTTTATGGTAAATAGACTAATCAATTTTCCTTTAAACAAAGATAATTGTAACAAATAATTAAAATTAATTAGGGAGGTGTCCGAACTGAACGGTGAAAATATAAATATTGTAGATAAATTAATTAGAAAACATAAATTTAGACAATTATTGAAACAATCTTCGGTTATACTGTTTGATGCCCAATTGCCACAAGCACTAGAAAAGATTTTGAAAAAAAAGTGGACATTAAGGTTGTCTATAAATCAAATATTAAATTAAGAGAAGTCCTGGGTAATCGAAAGGATAAAGTAAAACATAAAAAGTCGGGGATTTACGAAATTAGTTATCAAAATTGTGATCGGAGGTATATTGGGCAAACTAAAAGATCCGTATTAACTAGATATAAAGAGCACATTTCCCATTAAATATAGGAGAAATCAAAAATCTTTTATTGCCCAACATGCACTCGAGCATTACCACAATATAGATATTAATAATTTAAGACTTGCTAAAAGTGTAAGTAATAATAGGGCTTTGGATACATATGAAAGCATTCAAATGGAAAAATGTAAGAACATCATGAACCGGGAAAAAGGACCTATTTTGTTCAGTTAACTTTTTGGATTATTAATGTAATGCTCAGTTAACTTCATGGTACATGATTTTGAAACACTTTATTAGGTACGGTTGTTATATAGACAGATCATAGTTTAGTTTTACAAATAGATTAAATTATCCCTTAATGATGCTAAGATTGTTAGCGAAACGCGCGTCAAGAAGTTTTATAAAAATGATTTGGTGTTTAGTGGTAATCTCTTTGAGTTTAGTGTTTCACACCAAAGGTTTCGAAAGAAGAATTGAATTATTTTGAATAATAAATCTATGACATGCGCTTCCCTTCTTCTTTTTTCCTTCCCTGGCAACTGCATCGATGGAGTTATTTTAACATTTTTTATCGTTAAGATATGTGAATGATATTTTTACAATATTCGATTCAAAAAATGAAATCTTACAAGCTTTTGTTGGGAACTTAAATGGTAAATCCGAAAACATAGTATTCACGTATGAACTCGAGAACAATGATATACTACCATTTTTGGATGTTTTAGGCTGTAGAAACAATAAAAATAGGGTAGCTTTTAATATTTTTAGAAAAAAACACTAGGTATATTGAGCAAGCTAAAAGATCCGTTTTAACCAGATATTAAGAACATATTAAGAACCAGACATTATGAACCCTTATAATGTTCTTCATCTTACAATAACTAACGTTAGGTGTTGTTCAATTTTCATAGTCGTAAAAAGATGTATGAAGTTGAAGTCTTAAGGAAAAAGTTTGAACACCCAATAAATGCTCAGTTAACAGCAGTATGTGATATCTGCAAGAGGCATGGGTTTCTTACATATTCAGGGTATAATGAGACATGATCAATACAAACGAGTTTTGGAAAATCATGTGTTATATTAGGTCATTCAAGGGTTTCTTGAGGGGCCTTCACTCAGGAAATCCTTGCCAAAGCATATATAACATAAAACCCTCAATACATATTTAGGTAAGTTTTGGAACCATGCCATAAAGTCGGAAGTGTAACGGCATTCTTGATAGAAAAAATATCAAGTTTCTGTCTTACTCAAATAAATTAATTATAAAACATACGTTTAGATAATTATTGAAAAAATCTTTAACTTTTCAGAAGGATCAGAACAAAAATAAATTCGTGGTGATACCATTTCATGCCCAATTAACACGAGCGCTAGGCATGATTTTGAAAAAAAGTGGATATTAGGATTGTCTGCAAACCATATAATAAATTAAGAAACGTCCTAGGTAATCCAAAGGATAACCAACATGCACTAAAGCATGACCACAATATAGATATTTGTAATTTAAGACTTTTTGAAAGTGTGGGTAATAATAGGGCTTTGGATGCATATGAAAGCATTCAAATAGAAAAACAGTCAGTCAACTTTTTCAATTATTAATGTAATGCTTAGTTATTCATGGTTCATAATTTTTACACGCTTCATTAGGTATGGTTGTCATAGAAATAGACCATAGTTTAATTTAGAATTAGATTAGCTCATCTCCTGATGATGGTAACATGGTTGGCGAAACGTGCCTCGAGAAGTTTTATAAAAGTGATTTGGAATTTAGTGGTAATCTCTTCGAGTTTAGTTTTTCACAAGGTTCCAATAGAAGAATTGAAATATTTTCCATAACAAATCTATGACATGCACTTCTCTTCTTCTTTGTTTTTCCATGCCAAGAAGAAGCAAAGCGAAGCGACGAGAAGTACGTTGGGAGGTTTTATAAAAGTGATTTGGTGTTTAGTGGTAATCACTTCGAGTTTAATGGAAAATATTGTTCATGAAATGCAAACAATGGAAATGATTTCTTCTACGTTATCAAATGTGTATAAGATGTGCTTTTAAAATATGTTTTTGTTACCCAGGAAGCATAGAAACTGTGTATATAAATACACAGCGTATACATCTCGATGGCGGATCTAGAGTAAATTATAGTGTTAATAATGATACATTTTCAAATAATTTAACATAAAAAATCAAAGTTCTTAAGTTTAAATAAATTACTAGTCACGTGGATTAAAGGCCTAAATGAATGCCCTCCAAAATCGCATTCAGAAACAAAGTCAAACATGCAAGCAGTATATCAGTTTACGTGTTCAATTTATGCTTTAAAAATGGTACACTTTCAGTTCGATTTAAATATACAGTGAGTGATACACTATTTTGTTCCCCATTATGACAAAAGAAATTTTATTGTGATTTGACTGAATGTTTTACTGAAAATATTACTCGAACTCTGGAATACATGATTTCCGAGAGATATTATATCATTTCTTGGCGTTTTCTTTGTAACTTTTTTAGAAGACTAAGTATTGTTATCTGGAGAAAATAAACTGTTTATGATAATGTTTTAAAGCATTGTCCAAATTAAGTTAAGTTAGTTAAATTTCTTGACACAGGGTGAGCTAAATCTACTAATTTCTTATAAGAAATTAGTAGATTTGATTACGAATACTGATATTATGAAATAAAATATTACACTTACAATGTTACAATTACAATTGTTCGGGAAGTGCTTTGTTAGAAATCTCGTCCGCACATTGAGAGATATAATAATATTTCCACAGGTTTTGCTGGTTCGTAATAAG
This sequence comes from Cosmopolites sordidus, assembly GCA_031761425.1. Lineage (NCBI taxonomy): Eukaryota > Metazoa > Arthropoda > Insecta > Coleoptera > Curculionidae > Cosmopolites > Cosmopolites sordidus. The sequence continues at coordinate 60,759 of JARFXV010001826.1, forward strand.
CAGAAGATACACATATATACATTTATTCACTATAATTTCCAAATACTTCACTACAAGTTTAATGGGCAATTTTTCACTTTTGACTCTAACGTGCAATTTTGAAATAGTGCTTTCTACTCTTAATCTTCGTGTGCAACTCTTAAACTTGTGCTTTCAACTCTCACTCTTTTCTCGTGATTCATCTCGACCTCTCCGCGTATAATGGTTTAACCTGTACTCTCTTCACCAACCTTTCAACTCAAACCCTCGATTCGTACGGTCATCGTGAAACTGGTAACGTGTAACTTTCAATTTGTACTCTCTCCTCGTGATTCACCTCGAACTCTTCACGTGCAACGGGTTAACCTAAACTCTCTTCGCCAGCCTTTCAACTCATACTGTCGATTCGTACTGTTCTCGAACTTCTAATTCGAATTCCCACGTAGCCCTGTCCACGTGATAAACTATAAAAAACCATCTGTTCCTGTTATTTCTTGGGTTTTACTCAAGTACCTCACATTGCCCCTTTACCCGCTCCATGACTTTTCACTATCACGTTCTTTTGAAATGATGTTTGTTTTCGTGGTGCTAAGTCCCATTGCCATCAATATCCACTTTGGGGTACTGTAAATGGGTAATGTAATGTAAAAGGGTAATGTAAATTTTATATTTATAACGAGTCCCTTTTTTATGATTCTCCAGAAAAATGTGGGTGTGTATTTTTCTCTGATGGTGTCGTTTTTCAACTTCAGTATGGGTCTAGACTTTTATTTATTTTGTATACATCTACAGGGTGATCATCAGGTTTTTTCAGTTTTGAATGTTTTTACAACAATGTTCCTCATCTTACAAGAATTAAGGTTGGGTGTCGTTTATTCTTATAGTCGAAAAAATATGTTGAAAGTTGGAGCTTTGAGGAAATGGCTTGAACACCCAATAAACGTAATGGTGGTATGTAATATCTGCAAGAGGCATGGGGCCTCTTTACATTGCCCGCGGTATAATGATGCATGATCAATACAAGTGAGTATCGGAAAATCGTATGCTCTCTTTCAGGAAATCCTTGCCTAAATTATTCATCAATACATGTTTAGGCAAGATTTGGAACCGTGCCATAAAGTCAGAAGTGTAACGGGATTCTTAACGAAAAAAAGATGAAGTTTCTGTTTTGGCCAGTTAATTCACTAGGCTTGAACCCAATGGAAAACCTGTGGAAACTAACGAAGAGAAGAAGATCGAAAGAAGTGATCATATTGTTCACGACTGAAAAAATTGCAAAAAGGTGCATTGGGAGTATACATGTGGCGTCTAGAAGCTTTCCACAACAGCATTATCAAATATTAAGAGTTTTACACCATTTTGTAATTCATGACTGTTTAAATATAAACAAGGTATTCGAATAATTAACATGATATTTTATTGCTCTAATTTTAACACTATAATAAATTATTCTTTTTCATTCATATATTACTCTATGTCAACTACATTCACTCTTTTGCTTAAGACATTGATAATTATATTATCTATTGATAATTAATTAATATTTTTATTAGTAAAAAATACATAGTACTGGCACTTATTTATCCACTACAGCTCTTTGACACCCATCCTATGCCATTAATGGTAGTGTAGGATATTCATAATTCCCTTGAAAGTTTTCTAGTGCTTCTGCTAGAATCTACAGAGGCCCTTAAAACGTTAAAACATCGGCGTCGAGCTACCATGGACGAGTTGATCTTCCGCTATCTGCAAGACTCATGTCTCTCTCCTGGAACTTTTTGAACCAAAGCTAGGCGGGACGGATTGATACGGCTTCTTCCCCCTCTACTTAAACCTTTCTTAAAATATTGCCTTAAAATTTCCCTAATTTCACGACTCATTTTATTCATTTGAACATTTTTGTTAAAAACCGTCGATTGAATATTTCACATGTTTAGTTGTCGGGGAAAGCGGTTTATACCTCTGAGGAATAAGGTATAATCCTTTATTTAATAAACAAAAAAAAACAAATGCTTTTGTTGCACATTAATATGTTATTTTTTTTAGCTCAATTTAGAAAGGCTCCTTAGTTTGATGAAGCGATCTATTTGTCTTTTATCAGAGTAATCTTAACTTTATAACTTCTCTGAAACCCCAACTAGGTAATATTTGTGTGCAATGTGATGTGCAATCTAATTAGTAAACTGTTGAATTTTCCAACAAATGTAGAAACAACCCGATAAACAAGCACATCACCACAGTAAAGTTGGAGCGAAGAGACGCGAAAAGTTGCCCAAAGTGGAAAATGAATTAATAATAATCTACCAGTTTAGAAGTTTTCACTACCGCATTACGACTCGTGTCGGGGACTTTCCCAACCACCAAAATCATCCACGTGGATAACGTTTACATTATCATTATTACTTAAAAAGTTTTAGAACTGGAAGCGAAAAGGGCCCAATTGTCGTTTGGTGGATGCAGTGTCCTCGTAACTAAGCGGTAGTTTATTTAAATATTTATATATCCCTTCCAAGAGGGAAAATATGTTAATGTTATACCCGAATATGAGAGGGTTTATTAAAGTGATGTGTCTATCTTGTATAATGATATTATAATGTCACATGTTTTACAAAAATACTTCTGATAAAACATGTATATATTTATAAATTTATATATTTTGACAAAAAAAGCCTATTATGTACTATATATATATTTATATATATATATATATATATATATATATATATATATATATATATATATATATATATATATATATATATATATATATATATATATATATATATATATATATATATATATATATATATATATATATATATATATATATATATATATAACTAAGCTGTATTGAAAAATACACTTATGTAAAAATTTAAGCTTAGAGGGTCAAATGATTGGAAAAACAACCTCGCGGGTGTCACGGGTCTAGGCCACGCTAAAAGTGAGAGTAATTATTCTCCATATTCTATCTAAGACGTACTAATAAATCCTATCTCCACGTCCTAGTCATGTGATCCGGGCAATGCAGTGATGTGAGTAATACAGCAAATGGAAAAAAGCGAAGGCGAGCTTCCGACACCTTCAAAATCAGAACCCATAATCCAAGGTGTAGTTAGTAATCCTAAAAGAAGATTCTCTGGTTCCCCAGGTTGGCGATTGGGTTATGCGTTAAGAATCTATTCCCGTAAAAACAAGATGGATACGTAACCATAAGGAAAATAGTCTAGATGGATATTAAGTCGACAACTCCAAAAGTAGAAGCTAGGAATAAGATGATAGTGAAGAACAACCTTCGACAAAGCTGACTGGAGAAACATGTCAGTCCACCCTGAGGTTGTAGCGCTAGTCTGACGATGATTTATCTTAAGTGATACATAAACTAATATTCTTCTAAGTAGAGGTCGGATTTGTTATAAAAGAAAAATGAATAACTCGTTTCATGCAATGGTGTGCGCCATTACTACTTCAATTTATAAAAATATCTATATCGCCAAATTGTATATAAATTCATTTCAATTAGTTATATACTTTAAATACTCATATTTCCTTACACCGTATATATAGATATATATATATATATATATATATATATATATATATATATATATATATATATATATATATATATATATACATACATATATATATATATATATATATATATATATATATATATATATATATATATATATATATATATATATATATATATATATATATATATATTTTTTTTTTGTTTTCATGCAATATTAGGGTCTTATGTCTGCAATTGTCCGAGTTATGTTTGTTTTCAAGGCATCAATATCTTTTATCAGTTTATCAGTATAGACGAAAGATTTAACATAACCACAAAGAAAATAATCTAAAGGCGTTAAATCACATTACCTTGGTGGCCAATTAACAGGTGCGTTCCTCGATATTGTAATATATAATATTCTCACCGATTTGATCTCTCAATATATCGATTGTTGCGTTGGCTGTATGACAGGTGGAGTCATCCTGTTGGAACCACACCTCCTCCAGATACGTACCATTCAAATTCGAAATTAAAAATAACCATTAATCCCTCTGTAACGATCCCCACTAACGAATTGCTAAATTATGATATTCATCAACACTGCATGCAACAGCAGCAATATTGTTTTCGAAGCGTTGTTCTTATCTTCTTTTTGTTTTTATAATGAGTAGTGTGCTTTAGCGCACAGAACACTGATTTTGATAATAAATTTCGATAATTTGTAATATATTATTATTAGGTGCGTATAGACCCGGTTGGATCACGCAAAGCATTCTGACTCATTTTCGAGTGTTCTTTCTGATCCTCCATACCTCTCTCATCCTTTCTCCGTGGATTCTCTTTCTCTCCTCCATCCACTTTGTTCCCGATTTTCTCGAAACTTCGCTCTCTGATGCAACGTTCCACATATTTATTTTGTTTCTGAACGTGCTTCTATCCTCAATCTCGGTCAGACCCATTTGTGCCTTTCCCAGAGCAGCTCTGACTTGTGTGATCCATGGTACTGTTGACTTGACTTCTTGTATGTATGTAAAAATTCTGTTGATGAGTGTTGTCGGTGTGAGTCTACTGATATGTCCATAGAATTTCAACCTTCTTTTTCTTATGTCCGCCGCTACGTTCGACATTATCTCTGTGGCCTTTCGAAAGTGTAGTCTGTGTCCTTCCTCTGTCAGTTTTGGGCCGAAAATTTTCCTCATAATTTTGCGTTCTTCTTTTAGTATGTTTTCTATGCCGCTTTTTGTATGGAGTGTAAGTGTCTCGTTTGCGTATAGTACCTCTGGTTTGATTACTGTGTTGTAGTGTCTTAATTTTGTGTTTGTGGATATGTATTTCTTATTGTAGATATTGTGTGTCTTGCCATATGCCCTCTTCATCTTCTGTAATCGAGTCTTATGTGCTATCTTCTCTCCTCCTGTGGGTTCGAGGATCTCGCCCTGGTATTTGAAGTGAGTGACTATATTTATTTTGCCGTATTTGGTGTTCAAATTTTGAATATCTAATTTTGAGCAGAATTCGGTTTTTTGAAAAGAGATTTGTAGGCCGACTTTCTCTGCACATTCCTTGAGGACTTCGATCAGTTGAGTTGCCCCTTTTTCATTGTCTGCGAGTATGGATAGGTCGTCTGCGAAGGCCAGGCATGATATTTCTATGTTGTTTTTAGATCGTCCGAGTCGTATTAGTTTCAAGTGTCCTTGATTTTTCAGTTCTTTTTCCTATTCCCTTATGACTTTGTCCAGGACCAGGTTGAAGAGGAGTGGAGATAACTCATCTCCTTGGCGTACTCCAGTTTTAATCAGGAAGGGTTCGAAAATGTTGTCCCATAAATTTCACTTGAGGTTGTTTCAGTCAGTGTCTGCTTGATCAATCGTAGTGTTTTGAGGTCGAGTCCTTATACTTCTAGGATGTTGAATAGAGATTTTCGGTACGATGCAATCGTATACTTTCTTGAAGGCCACGAACGAGCAGATGATTGGGACGTTCCTGATAGCTCTGTATTTCAGTATTATTTTTAAGTTAAATATTTGTTCAGTGCATGAGCGATCAGGGCGAAAGCCTGCCTGGTACTCGCCAATTTTGTGTTCTAATTGTTCTGTGTTCTCTGGAGAAGGCATGCTGAGAGAATGTTGTAACTGACTTATAGTAAGGAGGTTCCTCTGTAGTTGTTCACATCTGTTGTGTCTCCCTTCTTGTGCAGCTGGTGGATAAAAGCACAGTCCCATTCATCTGGTAATTCTTTTGTTTGGCAAATGTTCGTGATAATTTGCGTAAGTTCCTGCAGTGAATGAGGTTTTTTAATAGTTCCGCAGTGATATCACCTTCACCGGATGACCTGTTATTCTTTAGTTTGCGCATGTGCCTGCGGATTTCTTCCTTTGTTGGTGGTGGTGATTCTGAGTGGGTATGGATACAATTTTCCTTGGGGAATCTTGTGTCGCGTTCGGGGCAATTGAGAAGATCAGGTAAAGATTGTGCCAGCTCCTGACAATTCCCATGATTGGTTAGCGCTAATCTCCCATTCCGCTTTCTGAAGCAAAGATTTTGTGATGTGTCCACGGATTTCGCTTGCAAAAGTCCTATAAAAGTCTCTCGTGTTATAATTGCGGAAATTCTTCTCTATAGAGTTTAGTTGTACCTTCATGTACTTCCTCTTAGTTTGCCTGATAACCTTTGCAGTCTGTTTTCTAATCTCGTCTAAAAGCTGTAGACTTTATTGGGATTTTTTAGTGTTGTATTCCTGAAATGCTCGAGTCCCACTAAGGGTGTTTTGTGTTCTTTTTCAATGGGATCAATCATGTGCTTTTTGTGTAATTTTTTTGTAGAATTTTTTCTTTTCCATGTATCTGCCTGTTCCTTTTCCCATTCCTCTGTTATGTTGGATTCCTTGATCTTTTTTGGGTCGAATTTTTGTAGATGCGCTTTCTTGTGTTGAATTCTCCTTGGGGTAAACTTGACTTTGATTCGTGTTAGGTAGTGGTCTGAGTCAATTTTCGCGCCCCTGCGGACTTGGATATCTTATATATATATATATAATATATATATATATATATATATATATAT
>JARFXV010001827.1:0-55327 GCA_031761425.1 Cosmopolites sordidus
AATATCTTTGGCAGAAAAGAGTCTGATATCGTATATAAGTTGTATAGGTTGCGAAGGTCTTCATATGCAATTCACGCATGGATAACTGGTGGTAATTCTCCCCGATCTTCGAAGCTTATGAGGTCTTTCGAAAACTGTCGGTGTATCTACCATCCGACCCTTTGAACGATCTTTGTTAGCCGAAGTATTTTAATAATTCCAGCTCTTCAGTTATTTTCATTATTTTGGCCGGTCTCTCTCAACTGCAGGATAAAGATTTCCTCGTCAAATCCCCAACCCAAATGATCCTGAACTTTCCTTTGTCAGGCGAGTTTATTTTATTTGACACTATTATTAATCAACCTGTCTTAAGTCCACTTTTTTTAAACGATATCTAATTTTATTTTAAATTTATTTTGGTTCACTTTCTATCATCAACAGAAAATGTATGCCAACAGTTGGTTTTCTAATGTCTGTTCTATAGTTTTCCACCTTAATATTCCACTACGATCACGCAACCGGAATTTATTCTCAAGGATGTCGTTGATAAAGGTGTATCTCAATTACTAGGGGAGACTGCATCAAAAATTAATATATTATATTTAAATGCTGGAAATAATGTACCCTTACTAGAATAGTGTTCTAGCTTAATATGTGGTTACCGCATTATTTAACGGAATATTAATAAGAAATATCAATATAATCATTAATACATCAATTTGTGACTCATTGCGAAAACGCCCAGAAAATGACCGGTCTTTCAAGTAGATAAGTATAAAGCTGAGTATTCACTTGTTCACGAACGCAAATGAGGCGAACTGAGGTCGTATAAGATAGTTTGTGTGATGTCGTACCGAAACCAAACCAAGTTTGAACTATTCACCGCCCAACCTCGGAGCGATCCATTTGTCTGTGGTCTCTTCATCAAAGGATTTCGTGCCTCAGTGTAGATGCGTATTGCAATATTTTAATTATTTTGTAAAATTTATAAACTAAATACCTGGAGTGGCGTCGAAAGTTGTATTTACAACTTATAAATGAAATGAACTTGGGAGGTCATAATAGGGAGAAATAAGGTCATTTTCATTTTAGTCTAGTGCGAACAAAAATCAAAAATTGGACCGCTGCCGCGACAAGCCTCATGAATTCTCAAATTCCTCATTTTTACTGACCCGAGGCATTCAGTTAGTATGGCCGTCATACCGAGGGGCGGCAAACAAGTTCAACAAGATATTTTCCCAACCCGAAGCATGTAGTGCAGCCTCGCTTGCCTCATTCACGTTCATGCACAAGTGAGTACGTAGCTTAAGAGATTAAAACCAAATCATCTAGGATAATGAAGCATGTAAAGAATGATGGGCACTCACCAAAGGTCCGTTGCAAACAATTTTGGAACTCTAATTGTGTTAGAATGGTACCTATCAGCGTGTAGAACATATGTGTGTTGTTCTCAGGAGATAAGTCTAAAAAAATCGAACTGGTGAATTGAAAACGAATTGTTTTTCAGTAGGATAATCTCAAAGGCTATATACCAACTCTCTAGAGAAAAATGTGAAAAGCTACTTATTCCGAAGTCTACGAAATGTCGTATCTGGAAAATCTTTACTGACGTCAAGACGTGTTGATAAATATGGTTCGGATTTTCACAGAAATATCTTAGAAGCTCTACGAAAGTACATCAAAAAGTTTGCAAAAACAACGATTAGTATATAATTGATTAGTACTTATGTATAAAACCTTTAGCGACCTGGAAGTAAGCAGTAAATTAATATAAGTAATTAAGCTAAGACTGCAAGGAATGGAGAGCAGAGTTAAAATAAATAATAGAATTTTTGAAAAGTTTAAAATTAACGAGCGGATTTACTTTCGTCGGTCTCAATTAATACAATATAGGAAAAAGTTATAACAGATCAAATATTAATAGAACCAGCCTTGGATATCACAAAAGGTGTCCAATGTCCAATGTCCCGCTTATGCTGATGACCTTGTCATTATATCATAAAGAAGAGAAGAACTAGGAAACGAAGAAATTGAAAAAAAGGGCTAAAAAGAATTGCTCATAAACCAAGATATGACCAAATATATGGAGTGGGGACCAAATATATATCTGGAGGTTATATTTACAATGAAACCTGACGCAAATATTGAAATAGAAGTCAGAATGTTCTGGGTCTAGGATAATTTGTTCTATACATATATGTAAAAGCACTTAACATGTTGGCAATAAGAACATGTCTAGAAAAAAAAACAAGAATATATGCAATATTATTGCAGTACTTACATATACTTGTGAAAAGAAAGTACTCAAGAAAATATTATTTTAGAAGAAGAAAGGTTGACAAAGTATGATCAGAAAAATACCGAGTATTTGGAAGAAATCTATAAGGAAACAGGCATATTAAATAGGATGTAGGGAGATAAAACATGGCCAATAAGTGGGAAAGAAGAAGAGGACAACTATAAACAAATAATGATAATTAAGAAACCCCTCTATACCTCTCCCCTCTATATTATTCGAAGTTTTTGAACAATCAGTTGTTCAATCAGTCCATATTTCACTTCCTAATGGCCATAACGTCCAGGACAAAAAATGTTTTCTTCAGACAAATTGAGAATTCGCTTTTAAACAGTATATTGAGCCTTCCAGTCATATTTAACACGCCGTTCTATCTCCCAGACGGTATCAGCCTCATTAAAAATCCTCTGCCCAAGATATCCCTCCCTATCAACAGAAATTCTTCTATCCTCGGCAAAAGTATTGAACATAACCTGACTCTTTGTCAGGATTATATTCACACAAGATGGTTCTCCCGCCCTTTGCAACTCTTGTATGTGATATTGTACTTCGTTTGGGTCTTGTAAAATGAGAACGATATCATCTGCGAATCTAAAATGCCTCGAATATGCACCATTGATTTTTATTCAATTATGTTCCCAATCCAAATTACAGAATATTTCTTCAAGGCAGCCTGAGAATAGAACAGGCGATATTGTGTTACCCTGCCATACACCCTATTCTATATTGATTTTAACTTCGAGATCATCCATATGAACTGTCGCTGTAGCTTGATGACACATCGATCCCAATAAATTAACAGAGGCTATATCCACCCCTTGGTTAAGCAATGTATCTATTATGACTTGCTTTGAGATTGAGTCAAATGCCTTATCATAGTCAATTAAAGTCAAGCATAGTGGCATGGTATTTTCATTGGACATTTCTATGGCATATTGAACAAACCGGATGTGATCCATTGTACTGAATCCACTTCTGAATCCTGCTTGCTCTCTTGGTTGTGCGTCATTCGGTATTCTTAAGACTATTTTATTGTCTTGGTGAAATCTTTGTATATATATATATGATAAGAGGCTTATTGGTAAGTAATATTTTTAATCTTCCTATGCTTCTTTCTTATGTAGAAGAATCATAAGTTGAATAGTTTTTGTTCTTTGAGGCATTTTGAGTATAATTTTGCAACTGTTTTGCATTTCAACCATCACCGTATCCTTTCTAAAGACAGGGTAAAGCGGTTCGACAAAGCAATCTCAAAATCGCTGCTCCTCTGCAGTATTTTCCCAGAATCCACTTCGCCCTTCTCCGACCTTACCATTCTTTCATGTTCTCTTCGATGATTTATCCTAACCTTTGCTAGTAATTAAAATAGGTAAGGACAGTACAATCGAAAAATATTGCTTATCGTTTGACATGACGTAGTCAATTCCACTTGTGAGTCCAGACTGACCTTTCATATCCATTTTCAGCTGGTTTTTCCTTGTAAAACGAATTCACAATAAAACGTTCTTGTGAGGCAAAATCTGTCACCTCTATTAGTCTCGCCACCACTTCCATATGAGCCAGTTGCATTTTCATCAATCCTTACTTTCTCAATTCTAGCATTAATCACCCATCAGGATATTTTCTAATATTGGTTAACTCAATTTATTTTACTTATGAATACAATAATAAAATTATTTAATGTGCTACATTCAGAAATTGAGTTAATCAATATTAGAAAAAAACCTCTTCCTTTCTGACAACCTAGGTTTGTTTTTAAATTCCTGGAGGAAATATTAAAAATCTTCTTAAAAGTTGTAGTAAACAGGATAGTCGAATTTTTAGTTTTTGTGCAGTTCAAGAACTATAGTGCCTGGTTGCTAAAATTATACGGTGCTTTTTTAAACTCTAATTTAAGCTAAAGACTTTTTTGATATTTTTTTTGTTAGCCAAGGGCTCTAAACTTTGTTCGTGAAAGCTTATATAGCGATTTGCGCTTTGTCGGTTTATTTTATTTAATAAGCCAGGAAAAAATGTTTGTAATGAATTTTTATTTTATGTGTAATCTTTGATGTTCAAAATATTTAATGTTACCAGAAGAGCATAATAATTACCACTTTTTTAAATTGGATATAAAAAATTACCCAAATTTCAACTGAATAAAAAATCATAAAGAATTTCACATTTTCAATTAAAAAAAAATCAATAAGGTATTAATAGATTTTTCATTATATAATATATATATATATATATATATATATATATATATATATATATATATATATATATATATATATATATATATATATATATATTATACATTTAAAACAGTCAAAGAATTTGAGTATTTGGGAGTTGCCATAACCAGCGAAGGCTTTGAAATAAAGAAAATTGAAAAAACGATGGCAAGGGGAAGGAAATCTGTAAGAGCGTTACACAACATGCTTACATCAAAAAAAAAACATGGTCAGCAACGTTAAGGTTGTACAATATGGAGAAGAACCAATGCAGAAATTGAACTTCTATACAGAAAACCATCAAGAAGTCAGATAGTTGGATCTTCCAGATTGCGGTGGTTGGGTCATGTATTACGAATGCCAGATAGTAGATGGGTAAAACAAGCATTATCAAGAGGAGATGGACGAAGAAGAAGAGGACGACCAAGAAGGAAGTGGTTGGAGGCATGCAAAAAATATTTAGGTTCAGTAATGGTAGGAGGATGACAGAATGCAGCCATGAATAGAGTAAAATGGAGAAAGATAGTAAAGAAAGTCGAAGCCATGGGTCTTAGAAAGCCTGCCGAGCTGCTTATAATATATATATATATATATATATATATATATATATATATATATATATATATATATATATATATATATATATATATATATATATATATATATATTTCGAGTGTTCTTTCTAATCCTCCACACCTCTCCCATTCTTTCTCCGTGGATTCTCTTTCTCTCTTCCGCCCACTTTGCTCCTGATCTCCTCGAAACTTCGTTCTCTGATGCAACGTTCCACATATGTATTTTGTGTCTGTACATTCTTCTATCCTCAATCTCTGTCGGACCCATTTGTGCCTTTCCCAGATCAGCTCTGACTTGTGCGATCCATGGTACTGTTGACTTGACTCCATGTATGTACGTAAGAATTCTGTTGGTGAGTCTTGTCGGTGGGAGTCTACTGATATGTCATAGAATTTCAACCTTCTTTTTCTTATGTCCGCCGCTACGTTGGACATTCTCTCTGTGGTCTTTCTAGAATGTAGTCTGTATCCTTCCTCTGTCAGTTTTGGGCCGAGAATTTTCCTCATAATATTGTGTTCTTCTTTTAGTATGTTTTCTATACCGCTTTTTGTATGGAGTGTAAGTGTCTCGCTTGCGTATAGAACCTCTGGTTTGATTACTGTGTTGTAGTGTTTTTGCGTGTGTGGATAGGCATTTCTTATTGTAGATATTGTGTGTCTTGCCGTATGCCCTCTTCATCTTCTGCAATCGAGTCTTCTGTACTATCTTCTCTCCTTCTGTGGGTTCGAGGATCTCGCCCAGGTATTTGAAGTGAGTGACCCTATTTATTTTGCCGTATTTGGTGTTCAAATTTTGGACATTTAATTTTGAGCAGAAGAATTCGGTATTTTGAAAGGATATTTGTAGGCCAACTTTCTCTGCACATTCCTTGAGGACTTCGATCTGTTTCGTTGCCCTTTTTTCATTGTTTAGGTGGTCTGCGAAGGCTAGGCATGATATTTCTATGTTGTTTTTGGTTCGTCCGAGTCGTATTGGTTTCCAGTGTCCTTGATTTTTTAGTTCCTTTTCCCATTCCCTTATGACTTTGTCCAGGACCACGTTGAAGAGGAGTGGGGATAACCCATCTCCTTGGCGTACTCCGGTTTTAATCAGGAAGAGTTCGGAAATTTCTCCTATAAATTTCACATTAGAGATTGTGTCGGTCAGTGTCTGCTTGATCAATCGTAGTGTTTGGGGGTCGAGTCCTTGTTCTTCTAGGATGTTGAACAGAGATTTTCGGTCAATGCAGTCGTATACTTTCTTGAAGTCAACGAACGTGCAGATGATTGGGACGTTCCTGATAGCTTTGTATTTCAGTATTGTTTTTAAGTTAAAGATTTGTTCAGTGCATGACCGACCAGGGCGAAAGCCTGCCTGGTACTCGCCAATTTTGTGTTCTAGTTGTTCCTGTGTTCTCTGGAGAAGGCATATATATATATATATATATATATATATATATATATATATATATATATATATATATATATATATATATATATATATATATATATACAGGAAGAGATCCAAATAAGATAATTTAGTCAATAGATGTGTTGGCAAAGGTTAGTTATTAAATTTACAAGGTATTGAAAGTGAAACTAACTTTTCGAATAATTGAGATAATTGAGATAATTTATAAAAGGTTGACGATATCAGGTTCAAAATCGGGGTAGTTGAGTTTTCAAAGGCGACAAATCCTAGTTCCTATAGGGCGCTTACTACCTACTTTGTGATGAATTATCTCGCTCATATTGTTCCCTATAAAGCTGGGAATATTTTAACTTCAAAATAGAAAAGAGTGATAATTCCCACGTAAAAAGATATCCCTAGTTAGGTCCAACGCCGTTTGCTAGAACTGAAAAATCTGCAATTCGTAATATGTGCTTTGAATACGAGGGAAAAAACATTAAGATGACAAAAATACAACGGAATTTAAAATATTTTTTGTCCAGTGTCCACCATTTACATCAATACGCTTTCGCAGGCTCTTTGTTAAGTGACGCCTCACATTTGAGAAGATATTTTCTTCATTTCTAATAACATTGGCCGTTTGTTGAATTTTTTGTAAAAGTTACTCTCATGTATTGATTTCATCATGATAAACTAAAAACTTCATATGACCCCACAAATAAAAGTTTAACGGAGTTAAGAAACCTCATCACCGCGCCCAATCCATCGATGTGGAAAACGTTGAATCAAATGATTTCGCGTCTCAACTTGCAAGAACTACATGTCCTGTCTTAAGTTTAGAGGTATACCGTCCAAAAGGTCTAATAAATCACTTTCTAAAAACTGCATATATTGATGTCTATTCAGTGTTTGCAGAAACTCAAATGGCACGAATAAAAAATTTTCGATAATGCCCTACCAAATGTTAACTGAAAATTCGTGTGATGCTTCGCTTCTGTGACTATTCCTTCATCTCCGGGAGATTTGTTGTTCTGTATTTCAGATAATGCTCCTTTTACTTTACCCAGTGCAATATGTGGGATGGCCTCTGAATATTCTCTTCTTATTCTTAATTCTTATTCTTGTCTATCATATCATTTACGTTCTCCGAGTTAATTTTCTTTATATCCTTTATCACAGCATTCGAAATTTCTTTATTTAACTGTCGTAGTCGTGGATAGTTTATTCCATAGTTCTTCTTGAAATAGTTTATCTCCTTCATAAGCTCTTTGGTGTTTTACCTTATTTTTTCGTCTTTCTGCTTCTTGCTGGAGTAGCAGATTTTTCAGCCTATTTGATAGTATTTGTTATAGATGCATGCAGTTCTTCCCTTCTATATTATAAGTTCCCTTCTATTTTACTTTGGTAAAACACCACGTTCTTAAGTCATACCCACTTTCTGTACTTGGTCTTGGCTATGACTTTCATTCTTTCTTTATATTTAGGGCTAGCTTAGCTCTCGCCATTCGATAATCGCTGCCAGTTGTAAATGTATTAAGTACCGAGACGTCATAGATTATTTTTTCATATTTGTGATCATAAAGTCAATTTTATTCTAGTTTGCCAGCCGGGCTTGTCCACGTACATTTATTTTGTGATTTTTTGTTAAATAAATAATTCATTGCGAAAAGGTTGCGTTGTAGATAGTTCTACTACCTCTCTCATTTATCACTCCATAACCATAATGACCAAATGAACTTTCCGCGTCATCTTGCTTCTTCCCGATCTTTACATTAAAATTGCCCATGGTTTGGGCTCTCTTGCAAAGCTGTATCAAGGATGTCGTAGAAGGCCTCCACATCTTCTTTGCTGGACTCTGATGTTGGAGCGTGAGCCTGGATAATTTTTAAACTGTATCTTGTGTTTAGTTTAAATATTAAGTAGATGATTCTTGGGCTGATGCTCTTTATCTCGTTTATATTTCCAAGATGCTTTTTGTGAACCATGAAACCCACACCGTCCTCAGATTTCCTTTCATGGCCCTTATAGCGGAATAGGTTCCCAGAATGAAGGACAATATGATCTATCTTCTCCTCTCCTTCTAACCTCGTTGAAGCCTATGACATCTAATTTTCTTTTTGTCAGTTCTTTCTCCAGTTCTGTTCTGATAACAAAGTTCTAGCATTGTAGTAGTCGTGTTGATTTATGTTTTGGTTTAGCAAGTGAATTTCTACCCCCCCCCCCAATTCCGTGGGGCAGCCCTCCTTGGAGAGTTGGGATTTTCCCACCTGGGCACCAAATCCATTGTTTTTGATATTCGCCATTTGCTTGGAAAGAGTTTTTTAGCCATAGTCTTCCTCGCTGACCAGACGGGTTGGAACATGGTAGGGACATGGGTAGGATAAAATATGGTGTAGATGGGGGATTTGTGTGGTTGGGTCATGCTTCCACCCTGATTTTGGAAAGTGGGAGAGAGACATGGCTGGCGTGGGCAGGGTTGCGTCCCTGAGTAGACTTGCCTTCTATCGAGTTCATAGAAGGGTGTCTACCGCCTACCCCTTGTTCGTGAACTACCCACGTATTAAAACAAAAACAATAAATAACTTGATTTCTCTGTTCTAAAAATATAACTATTACTAACATCAAAAATTGAACCCCAATTTAATTCGAACGGTAACATAAAAATTGTCATGTGAAGTCTAAGTAAGCGATTTTGATAAAACTGTAAAAGGTTTTATTCAGAGGAACGGTACAATGGAAATCTGAAGACGCCGTAAGAAAACTGGGAAAAAAAGAGATATAACATATACGATATACATAAAAGATGCCTTTCCGACACATGTAAAAGGTTTGAAAGTGACGTGAAATGTAGGTAACGAAAGCAAAACAAAATAATGAATTTTATTTTGCCTTTAAGGCGAAAGAGAGGGAGCGAGCAATTTTTAATAGCGCCGAGTATAAATAACTTAAAACTCGTGTAAAATTTAGAGAAATATATCTAACATAAAAATTGCATCACACAGAAGGGGTGTTCGATTTAAATAATATTTTGGTTAAATATAGGCATTAGGTTAAGAGTAAACAATTCAAATTTGGTAATGAAACATGAAATGGGTATCGGGAAAGTTCGGAGAGATTTTCCACTAATTGCTCTTTCAATGCTTATAAACAAAAATCCCTGTGGTATTTACAACGTTTACGTTCGGATTCGCTTTGATTTGCTTTCAGTTTGTCAAGTCGATTCAAATTGAAAATATCAGTCGATAGCTTGTATTTATGTCACATTATGTTTTTCTTATTTCAAAAAGGGCAAGAAAAAAGAAGGAGATTTGTGTCTTTTGTAGAAAGGGTGCTGTTGGGAAGATCACAAAGAGAATGAGAGCCTAAGAAAAGTCATAAGCATCATGAGTGCTTCAGCTTGATATTGACCGGCATGTACACCAAACAGTAGGCGTTACTGCATGGAGTACGATTGTGTATGTCAGCGAAACGTTATCGTCCAAAAAATCGTACAGTCGCTGTTGAAGTTAAAAAGATTATGGCATTTTCCTCAGTCTTTGCGGGCCTTCCTAGAACCTCTAAGGACATAGAAATAGCTTCGATCACTATATTTGAAGAAAAAACAAACCAGTTTATTCAATCGATATCAAGAGATATTGGATAAAGAGGTGTATAGATAATCAGGATGCACAAATACATTATTAACAAAAAAAGGTTAAAATTATTTTCTTTCTGTTTTCTATTTCACTCATGTGTAATAACATCTATGAAGGGGAGAGTACACTGTCAAACACTGATTCCTATGCGGCGTAAAACAATTTTATTTAGAATGATATGTTTAATACCGATTCAATTCGAATGGTTATATAAAAATCGCCATGTCAAGTCGAAGAGTGTTTGATGAAACTGTAAAAGCCTCTATTTCGAAGAACGACACAATAAAAATCCGAAATTTCGCCGTAAGGAAACTGAGAAAAAAGGATATATAACATTTACGATATATATAAAAGATGCTTTTCTGAAACTTGTAAAAAGTTTCAAAGTGATGCGAAATGTAGATAACGAAAGCAAGACAAAATAATGAATTTTATTTTACCTCCTTTAAAGCGGGAGAAGAAGAACCGAACAAAAATAACTACTATAAATATTTTGGATATATGCATATAATATATATATATATATATATATATATATATATATATATATATATATATATATATATATATATATATATATATATTTATATATATACATATATATTTATTATTATTCTTCTTTATTCCGAATCTTGAAAGAACAAGGACTAGATCTGAAAACGCTGGCAATTATTAAAACAACATTAACTAACACAAGGTCAAAAGTTAAATTCATGGGTGACATCTCAGAGCCCTTCGAAATTAAAACTGGCGTGAGACAAGGGGATGGACTCTCGCCACTCTTATTTAACTGTGTTCTAGAAAAAGCAATACAAGAGTGGCGTGAAAAAAGTTGGCAAATAGTCGAATTTTATGAAAATAGGAGTAGAGCTAAAGTAGAAATAATTAAATGGATTGCTGAAATTAAAGAGGACCTAAGTTCAGCAAATAATTCACAAAGTGAAATTCAGGATAGAGGCCGTTTCAGACACAAGGTTGACGTTTGGAAGGTTGGTCAGAGAGAAAAATGTAGGAAGACTGGAACAACTTGGTCTGACGAAAGGAAAAAAGCTCATAGCGAAAGAATGAAATTAGTATGGGCGCAAAGGAAGGCTAACAACAACAAACGCCTTTAATTGTACTTCGCGTGGTCCACCCGGGCCCATACGTGAATAATAATAATAATAATAATAATAATAATAATAATAATAATAATATATATATATATATATATATATATATATATATATATATATATATATATATATATATATATATATATATATATATATATATATATATATATATATATGTTCAATATATGTATATGTATATATATATATATGTTCAACAAATTTGCTGGCAATAAAAAAATGTTTATTTTAAGAAGCAATTTAGAGGTTGTGGACCATTACACATATCTTGGGCAAAGTATTTCAATGGATGGTGATACTTCTTAGTAGAACGGCATGTTAAGTGTGGCTGCTAGACATTTGGCAGGTTTAATATAGTGTTTAAAAGCAAACTCCCAGTATGTGTGAAAATAAAAGTCTTTGATCAGTGCGTCCTACCCGTTATGACACACGAAAGTGAAACCTGGACACTCACATCGTAGTCAATTCAAAACGGATAGACGGATAACGGAAGACGGATAACATCATCAAGTATATTGATCCGAATGGCAGAAGAGAGCTCAAAACCGCGCGAGTTAGCAGCCTCCTGGGGAGGCATTCATCCTGCAGTGGATCGACAATGGTCGAATGATGGTAATGATGATTTTATGTATATATATATATATATATATATATATATATATATATATATATATATATATATATATATATATATATATATATATATATATATATATATTTTTTTTTTTTTGGAAGGGATTGTGTAGCAAACTACCCCTAAAGTTACTACAACAGGAATTTTTACAGAGAGGTGAAGACAGGTTGAAAGAAACATACATTACAGATAAAGTGATAGGAGATGAAGATAGAGCGCAGGAAAGATGGAAAGAATGTTTTGGGGAAATACTTAAAGGATATATTGAGGAGGAAACTGAAGAACTGGTTATAAAATACGGCTTAAATAGCCGAACCTACAAAAGAAGAACTAGAAGAGGCTATAGAAGAACTTAAAAATAATAAGAGTCGACGAAGGAATGGAATAGCAGCAGAAAGCATAAAATTTGCTGGAGATGAGCTGAAACAAAAACTATTCGAACTAGTAGATGCCAGCAAGTTAGGAAAATGCCACCATTACACCTCTCCTAAAAAAAGGAGACCAAACAACAGATTGTAATAATTATAAAGGGATTTCTTTATTGGATATTTGTTATAAGATAGTAGCAATATTAATCAAAAAGAGTTTAGAAGGAATAATAATCCACAAATAAATGAATACCAGGACTAGGTGGGTTTTAGGAAGGGTAGAGCAACCACCGACTAAGTTTTTGTCATGAGAGAAGCACTAACAACGTGTTATCACTATAATAAACAATTCCAGTGATATCCCTAATATTACAAATTCCAGCAATGGTATATTAAGGCCTATCATTCGATAAAGAGATCCAGAATGACAAAAATCAAAGAAAAATTTAAAGCACTTTCTAAAGTAGTAAGATTAGTGACCAAGATAGTGGAGATAATAACAGGTAATGTAGGTGTAGAAAAAAAAACGAAGATTTTCTGAACAAAGCAGGCCTAAGGTAACTACTATCGATCCACTCTTATTCAACATGGTTTCGGAAGTGATTATTGTGAAGGATCAGTTGAACAGAGGACACATACTTTACAGAAATCATTAAATATTACGAAAAGTGAGAAAGAAATGAAAGAAGTAACAATAACGCTGGTGGAGACAGCATACAAAAGCAAACGAATGATAGTAGAAGGGTCTAAAATCTTAGACGAGTAGAAGGTCAATAAAGTAGCTGAAAGCATAAAAATCTATCAGGCTCACTGATGAGTAAAATGGCATTCCTATAACATACGAAAATTCTTGGCTAAAAAACTTTCCCCCGTACTAACATGGCCTGGCTCCATGTGATATTTGACCATCCCCGAAACTGAAACTGGGGATGAAACGAAAGCAACTGCAGCAGGGTTCGATTGATTTTGCAGGCGATTTCTAAAAATGAGTACAATGAACGCTTCAAAGAATGTTACGATCGCTTTCAGCATTACAATGACATAAGGATTTTATATCGAATAAAAAAATACTATAATTTTCCTTTATCGGACTACAATTAAATAATCGACAATTTTTCACCAAGTAAAAACCATTCTAACCAAAAACAATTCAACAGATCAACTAAATTCCCAATATTTAAGTCTTACTGAAACAAAAAAATCTCACTTTAATTAACTCCACTAGACTTCCCCAATTAGACTTTATTGCCTAAGCCAATGAATCAGAAAATAAAAATAAAGAAATAAGCTTTATTGACGGAGCGACTTTGCTTCAATCCGAAGGAACTTCGAAGACTTAATATAATAATGTAAAGAGCAAGAAAAAATCTGGTTTGGCTTTTATCTCTGCGAACAGATATTAATGTAAATTTTCATATTTATTAAGCTCTTATCGATTAAATGTCCTATCAAATGATAATTTAAATTAATTAAACAATGGGATGAGGGTAGAAAATTGATTTGTTATTGAAGAAAATAAAAAAACGTAAGAGAATAAATGTTATGAATGAAACGACAATTCGAAATTGGGAGTGACCATCATTATATGAAAACATTATATGAGAAATGAAAAGGTGAGTATGAAAGTTTAAAAGGGGAATATGAAACTTGATTTCAAGAAATTAGAAAAGGGTTAACACTAAGAATTAGTGATTTTAACAGAATATCAGATATTGTAAAGGAAGCAGCTCAAAGAGTTTATGGAATGGTGAAAAAGACAAATAAGAAAAAACAAACCCCATGATGAAACAATAAAGTTAGGAGTGAAATAAAAATGAAAAAAAAAACCTTTGGCAGAATTATTTCAAATTAAAATCAAACGAGCTAAATCAACACGAATCAAACACAAAAATAAAGAAAACGAAGGAAAGAAATGGCAAGGAGATATAAGAAATAATCATGGAAAAAATTAAAGGAAACCCTGAAAAGGGCGGAGAGCAGAATGGAAAAAAATCAAAAATTGGTTGGATTAGAACAAATGATTACTCACTTTTGTGGAGTACTAGAAAGCACGAGGGAAAATATTGAAATGGGGGAGCACATTGATCAGGATACAACCTGGGCACCGCTGTACAGTACATTTACGACAGTGGACCACCCTGAAAAGAAAAAGTCTACAATTCGACGTACCAATGGTTTGGAGAGAACCCAAAAACCAATTTCGATGGCTGTTATTTCTGCCTAGTAAATCTAACTGGAATCAATCGAAATAACCGTAGCGGTCCCGCACTCAGAGGAAGTACCCATTCCAACGTTTGACCAGCTACCAGAGCTGTGTGAGGACGAGTTCTGTCCCTCTGATCACCCTTCTGATACTAATAAAGGTGACAGTGATTATGAGGGGATGTGATCAATTCCTCAACGTTTCAACTAGGATGAGTTAAATGACCTCACCAGAGATATCTACCTTAGACATTCGAGCTCCTAGGCATAAATGAATGCCAGATTTGAATTCAGGACATCGAATTCATATGAAATCAGCTCCAAATACCCCGGCACCAAAATAACTGTTGGTCCATAGGCAAATGCAATACAATATGCATTTGCAAATGCTAATAAATAACGTATATTTATTAAAATTTTACACAAAAATCAATAAGAAATTAAAAAATTAATGAGATGGTTGAGGCTGGTGGAGTTTTAATAATTTCTTAATATTAGGTCTCAATTTTGCTAATGCAACAGTCGCAAATCGCAACGCTCAGTGATTTGCAGTCTGTTCGTCTTCTTACCTCAGCTAAATACGATGAAGGAAATGCAATTAAAAATGTCTGTACTATTGTTTAAAATCCAATGTAGAGAGCTGGTATTGATTTTTGAAGATAGAATTCTTGGTATCTATTTCTGAATTTTACTTTTAGTTTTTAGTTAGCTGTGAGCTCTACGAGTATCTGCATTTGTGAAATGATCTAAAACCCAACTCGGTTCATATTTAAAATGTCCAGGAATCGCTCCCATGGAAGGTTCCAGCACCCACTGAGTCACCACTAAACACCAGCTCACTTGTTTTTAATTTCCCTACACGCATTTTGCTAATCATCTTAGTATCAATATGAGATGATTCAATCTATGGTAGTATACTTATGGTAAAGATTTAATTTCGCTGACTGATAAGCCATCGTAACCAGCATCATCAGGACATGAATCAATCTTCTTGTTCGAGATATTTTTTGTCACTAAGCTAACCAGTATCCTTGTAGTTCTATAGGAAACTTACTGTGCCACGAACTCCGACACCACATCATTTTAGGACGAGCTATTGACATGGAAAAAGTAAGTTTAAATTTCCACGAGACACAGGGACGATTGGATATTACTGCGTCTACCGTCATGGATAAAATGGTGTGACAATCATAGTTATCTACGGATACAAGGTTCTGGTAATCTTATAAATATCTAATGGCAAGACGAATGACATGTTAGACTTCTTCCTAGAAGAAATCGATATGAAATTATCTAGCTAGTGCGTGACGCTTTTGTTGTAATAGACATAACTGTTAAATCGCGTTTACTATCAATTCTACTTCCTCTTACGTCGTACCTTAGAATGCGTCACTTAGAATGAAACCTGGCATGGAAATCTATTTAATTTAATGACGAATATAGATTTTGTTTAGGTAGTCATGATGGACATAGAAGGGTCAGATGTTTTTGAAGATGAAAAGCTAAGTTTAACTTTCACATTAGAATGCATCTATTAGTCCAGGAATTATGCGATGAGACGCTATATAATTCGGAAGTAGACCACTTCTAGTAAAATCAAAGAAAGTTTAAACAGAGCCAGTTATACAGGGTGTCCCGAAACTCAACGCCAAGAGGGTGGGGGCAAAAGGGCAGGTTATACCAGTTCTAGCAAAAATAAGAAAACAAAATCCATGTAACCGTGTTAAGTGATAATATATTTTTGAAAATTTTGAAATTCGACACCCTAGGCTATATTTTTATAGCTAGGCTATATATTTACGCGATCCTAAATAATCATGCTATTAATTGCAGTCACAAATCAAACAATGAACTTTGTTAATTTAGTAAAAAAAAATTTCATTGAGTCGTGTTTTAAAAAATTATGTCCGCTAACTCTGACACTTCATCATTTAAAAAAATGTATTCACTACCCTGGTCAAGTTATTTCAAAAGGTTTTAGTCAAGATGTCTAAATGGTACAACAATTGGCACTTTTCTTCCCATAAAAAATATTATTGCTGATTTGCAATATTATTTTGCAAATATCTTTTGCAAAAGGACCACATTTCAAAAAACTCACATCATGATAAAAAATACTTTTGAATAAGTGAGATGGACAGAAGTGATAGAGTGAGATAGATAGTGACGCTGTTTGACGACGAATTAGAGAGAGACAGATTAACTTCCAGAATCGATTTTTGCAGAAGAATATTGACGAAAAAACGTGAAGATCCGCAATTTCTAAACAAAATTTTATGGGCTGATAAATCGACGTTTAAAAAAGACCGTTATTTAAAGTTGCATAACTTACATATTTGGTACATGGAAAACTCGCATTTAAAACGTGAAGACCGGTCCCAATATCAATTTAAAGTTAACATGTGGACTGGAATTTTAAACTAACAAATAATTGGACCATTTGAACCGCCTGAAACTTTTAATGGCGCCAACTATTTGAATTTTCTACAAATCGATTTGTAGACTTTGTTAGATGTACCACTCAATATCTACTGAGAAATGTGGTTTCAATAAGATGGTTGCCAAGTGCATTATGCTCGTCCTGTACAGTTATTGAGAGTATCCCGAAAGGTGGATTGGGCGCCGTGGTTCAATTTAGTGGCCTCCTCGTTCTCCGGACCTAAACCCCCTTGATTACTTTTACTGGGCTGCATAAAAAAAGTGTATTCAAAACCAATACAAAATCTAGCCGAATTGCATTACAGAATTGTTGAAACAGCAGAAGAAATAAATGTAAGGAGATTCGCTCAACTGGTGAAAAGATCTTTTCTGATGCGATGTATTCGTACCGAAGACAAACAGTTTGTGCATTTGCTTTAGTTTTAAAGAAAAATATTGTGATAAATAAAAGTATTACAATAATTCCTTTCATTTAATTTTGATTAAGTTTTATCTTAAGAAAATAACAGACCAATTATTAATTTGACTTACACACATAGCTTTTGGGTTGAGTTTTTTTCAAATAAAGTTCTTCTGCAAAAAAAGGCAATAATATATTTTGTGGAAAGAAAAATGCCAATTGTTGTATCATTTTGAAATCTCTGCTCTCTATCTTAAAGTTGAATGCCAATCTGTCTCTCTCTAATTCGTTTTCGAAAAGCGAAATATTACAATCCTTCATTAAGCTGAATCTGCAAAAAGTGCCAAAGCAAAAGTTGCTAAAGCTCATTTAAATGAAATTTAAATACCAAAACTAAAATAATTTTTGTAAGCGAACACGTGGGAATCATCTCAATAAGTCAATACGACGTTACCACTTTCATCTTTTGGCTGATTCATTTTCAAAAAACTGTCTTAACAATGTTCATAAGTCTAAACTTGAAGAGATTTACCACTAAACACCAAATAACTTTTTTTAACTGCTCGACGCACGTTTCGCTAACCATGTCAGCATCATCAAGAGATAATTTAATTTAATTCTAAAACTAAACTATGTACTATTTATATGAAAAATCCTACCTAACGAAGCGTGAAAAAATTATGAACCGTGAAGTTTACTAAGCCTTACATTAATAATTGAAAAAGTTGACTGAACGGAATATGCCTTTTATCTCGGTTCATGATTTTCTTATATTTTTCTATTTGAATGCTTTCATATGCATCCAAAGCCCTATTATTATTAACACTTTTAATTAGTCTTAAATTACTAATATCTATACTGTGGTCGTGTTCGACTACATGTTGGGCAACACAAGATTGTTCATTTCTCCCATATCTAATGTGGGCAATATGTTGTTTATATCTTGTCAAAATGGATCGTTTTGTTTGTCCAATATACCTTCGATGACAGTCTTGAAAACTAATTTCGTAAATCCCCGACTTTTTATGTTGCTGTACTTTATCCTTTGGATTACCCAGAACTTCTCTTAATTTATTATATGGTTTGTACACAACCTTAATGTCCACTTTTTTAAAAAATTTGTCTAGCCCTCTTGTTAATTGGGCATCAAATGGTATTACCATGAATTTCTTTGTGTACTCATCCTTTTGAAAAGTCGATAATTCTTTCAAAATTTTCTGAACTTATGTTTTCTAATTAATGTACCTACAAGGTTCTTATTATAATCATTCACTTCAGTTACCTTCCTAATTAATTTTAATTCTTTATTATAATTATCTTTATTTAAAGGAAAATTAATTAATCTATTTACCATAAATACATTTTTCCTATAAATGTTCATTAGTTTATTTGTAATTTTTTCGTTCATAACAACAATTTATTATTTGCCAAATATGCTTTTACACATATTTGTTTAAAATGACCATTCCTATCATTTGTTTTACTGGAAGATTTTTAACCTTTGTTTTCAGGAACTTTTTCTTACAAAATTTGGTTAAATTTACGAAAGTTATTTCTCTTACACCCTGTATCATATTGCGATGATACTCATTATTAATTTTTTGTATCAAATGTAAGTAGAATTTCTTTATTTTTTATCATTAAATAATACAGTCGTTTTGTACAAAAAAAGTGTAAAAAATTATCGAATAAAAACTTTTTAATACAGTTGCAATTGTTTTGTTTGGTAGTATTTTCAATAGGTACAGTTTAACCTGATGACAAAAAATCCTAATTAGGAAAACCCTTTGTAATTTACTTTTTGTATCTTTATCAAACTAACAACGTTGGAAACAGAAAACATCATATAAACGAAGTCATAAAATTTTAATGTAGAATGGCACCAGATATCACATTATATCGATAAAAATAAATACAGTCTAACAATTATTTATCTCGTAAATTTTATCACTAATATATTATGTTGGGTATAAAAAGGTTACTTTTATCCCATAGAGGTTCAACTACCGGGTAAATAAAATATGATTTATTTGCAATATTGCCGATCTAGAAAATAAACCTTTTACTTATACATAAACTGAAGCGAGGTAAATTTTAATTCAATACTTTTGGAACCTAATGATTCTTGTGTGGAAATATATAGCCGGGAATAATTAGAATAGTTCAATTAAAAAATTAGATTAATATACTTTTGCACATGAATGTTTTATCAAAGTGATGTTAAACAATGATGGGTGCACAGCAATAAGCCATTGCAAACAACTTCAAAGACAAGATTACATGCTGTCTACATGTCTAGCATTATATAAAGTTTACGAATCGATATCCATTTTTCGCCTCGTCACGAACCGATGTAAAAAATTCTTAATTAATTAAAAATATAAAATATTTCTTTCATGCCGTGAGAGCAAAACTTCGCACATCGTATTTCACTTTTTCATCTGTTTACCGTTCAGCTGATGTGGTACCCATTTTCCTGCCTTCTGGATTTTTCCATAGCATGCAGATGATCACAAATGGTTCGCCGACCAACATTTAACCTTTCTGCCAATATTCAATAACCTCTCTTATTGTTGAGTTTGCATATCGTCTTCTTCCAGGAATTGTTGAAATTGGGCATCTTAAAATTTTTTCGATGACCTGGGAGTTCTTTGTCTTCCACGTCGAAATCACCATTTTTGAATCGTTGAAACCAAAACCCACAAGCATCATGCATTGGGACATTGTCACCGTAAGTTTCCACAAGCATCTGACGGCTTGCAATTGCGTTTTTCTTTTGATTGAACAAAAAAAGCAGTACGTGCCGCAAATGCTCTTTATTGGGCACGAAACTAGACATGTTTACCACTCGAAATATGACGTTAACTCTAAATTGTTTAAACATTGATGGTGTTTTAAAAGATACTCTTTAAGCAACACAATGACATAAAATATTAGACTGTGAACTGACCCCTGTTTCCAGCACTATCTCTTAAACAAATTAAGAAATATTAATCGCCATACTTGGTATACACACATCCATATATATATATATATATATATATATATATATATATATATATATATATATATATATATATATATATATATATATATATATATATATATTAGCTTCGTTGATCTTAAAATTTCTTGTTGCTAATGCTGCTATACAAATCTCTAAGTTTCATTTCAGCACTTTGTCATTGTTGGGTAGTATCGCAAGATCGTCTGCAAAAGCATACCCCTTTATGCGCATTGGCTCCAAATTTGTCCTACATCTACTCTGCTTACAACGATGCTCTCTTTCACCATGATTATGTGAAATTGTACAAAGTTAAGTACTCCATCCCATGTCTTACAACATCACTAGCTATAAACTAATCAGAAACAATGTTCTCTATTCTTATAGAGTTCTTTGTTTTTTTATATAGACTCATGATAAACTATTTCAACTTACAATGCACATCTAACTTTTATATACTACTATCTCTCGTGGAGTAATGTCTAGCATTTTTTTTACAACGATGCTCTCTTTCACCATGACTATGTGAAATTGTACAAAGTTAAGTACTCCATCCCATGTCTTACAACATCACTAGCTATAAACTAATCAGAAACAATGTTCTCTATTCTTATAGAGTTCTTTGTTTTTTTATATAGACTCATGATAAAGTATTTCAACTTACAATGCACATCTAACTTTTATATACTACTATCTCTCGTGGAGTAATGTCTAGCATTTTTTTTTAAATTAATAAAAGACAGGAATATTTTCTTTCTCGTTAGAGTAATTCTTTCTCTGCAACTCTATTAATTGTAATTAATTAAGGGTACATATGTAAGTAATTAGTTAAACGTAAATATCTATTGTGTATTTCTTCCTTTTCTGAAGCTACTTTATGATTGTTCGAACTTATTGACCATTGTTTCAATACTTTTTCATATACATATACAAAAGGGTAAGTTCAAGAAAGTGATGCCTTTATAGTTTGTTAAATTGTGTTACCTAAACTCCTTCCTAAAAATTGGCGTTATAATACCGACTAGTTATATAGAAATTACTATCAAAAAAACTCTTTCCATTGTGTTCCATGATCTTTAACACATAGGAATAAATTTATATTTTCATTTATATGGAATCCTAATTGATCTGATACGTCTGTTATTATTTGAGCTTACTCTCGTATTAGTTACTTGCTCGTTGGAAATATATATTATCTACAAATTCCTATATTCAAGTTTTAACCAAAATTTTGTCAATACATAAACAACGTTTAATATCTAAAATTTCCACTATATTTCAAATTGTATGTATTGTATGTAACAGTTGTTTCGACACCCAGTGCCTTCTCTAAACACCAACTATATTAAACTATTTAAATAAACTATATTAAACATTTGCTAGTTGGATTTTGATTGACCAACTTCGATATTTTCCTTTACACAGTCGTCTATTCTGCTAGGTGTCCTAACCAACCAAATTGTCTTCAAATTCACTGAACGCCAATTTTCATAATTCAACAATTTTAACGCCTTATTGTATTATGTACGACTCCATTTTTATAAATGTCATACATTACACTTCTGAAATGAGATTAGACCTAGGCAGCTTCACAACGCCATCTGTGTTTAATTCAAGAATTTAAAAAACCGCTCAATTTGAAAGACC
Source organism: Cosmopolites sordidus (assembly GCA_031761425.1). Lineage (NCBI taxonomy): Eukaryota > Metazoa > Arthropoda > Insecta > Coleoptera > Curculionidae > Cosmopolites > Cosmopolites sordidus. Next base: position 21,919 of record JARFXV010001827.1, read on the forward strand.
CGTTAAATTCTGTTAGCCGATCTATCTGTTATTTCGCTGTCTATTTCTACGTTGTTTTCAATAATTGTATCCAGACAGTTAAATTTATAAACTTGTTCTAGTGTATTTTTTATTTAAAGAGATCCTGCATTTCTTTTGCTGTGCGGTCATCACCATGGTTTTGGTGTTCATTTTAAAAATCTTCAATTACGTTCTGCCCGATAAGTATTTAAATTTTGTTGTAATATTTCTTCTGACTGCGCTTTAGTATCATATCATCTGCATCTAGACGAGCGTTTCGCTAACCACATTTTCATTATCAGAAGATAATTCAATCTTGGAGATTGAAAAATGTGTACAAATAATTCTGAATAAAATAAGATATTACAATTTAAAATGGGGAACCTTCTTTTGCCCTGTATGATAATAATACCACTTTAAAATATTCTAATTCATAATATAAATTATCAATTTAATTTATAATAAATCAATTTATCATATTAATGGCACTTCTTAGTTAGTTCTCTTATAATATTTGTTAATATCTAAATGGTAATTGGAAGATAAACAATCTGACGAATAACCAAGTTATATTAAGTTGATCGTAGTTCGAGATCGACGTGAATACGATGTCTAATTGTGCAAGAAGTACATTCTTGGCAGACGCGTTACTGTCGACCGTATCTCAGTAAATATAAATTTAGTATGCCAAATCGAAACAACCCTTTTGCTTGCAAATAAGTTTATTAGCTTTAGCGAAGTTTTAAATTAATTTTAAACTGTGACGGGGACGTTTAATATTAAGTTGGTAGATGCACATATTTTCTTGATAAAGTTTCTATTGCATATCGCTTTTTTAGTTACATAATTTTAAAACATATTTACTTAAATTTTGGAGGTTAATTATATACGTATAAGGTATATGAATAATGTAATGAACCTGGTGACGTAGTGCTCGATCGGATAACACTGCTGTTTTTCCCTTTAGAGGGGAGACAGGCCAACAGCTCATGCGTCTTCAGTAGGAGTGTGAATTTCCTAAAGTAACTTAGTGGTTTGTAGCAATTATTTTCGTCCACTGGAAATTTCTACTGTTTTTTGAAAATGAGTGACAACAATTTCTAGCAAAGGATATTTTCAATCCGCCCCAAAATGTCAAGAAATGTCCCTCCCCTGTTATTTTTATGATCCTGGGGAAAGATTTTCGGAACTATATTAGCGCAGGTTTTCTCCATTCCAATTAATTGACCAAAATGTTACGAACAGTTGTGTGAGTTAAACTGAACTCGGCGCCGATCATTCTGACGATCACCGACGATCAGAATGCACAAAATATCGGATTCTGTAGCCATTTTCATCACTTCTGGCAGTTGAAGACCTTCCACTGCGAAGTACATATTCAATGATGTCTCGGTTTCTGAGAATGCCTTAAATCAATCTTAAAAAATTAAAAATTAAGTTTTGCAAAAGTATCCGTGGCACTGTACCCAAGTTTGAAACAAAACATGAGAGAGCACCGTCGCTCGAAACTGTCACTCGTTTTCAGAACGCACTAGAAAAACCTGGTTCACGAAAAAAAATTTCTACTCGCGCGGTGTTCAAACTCGTACTTTGGATATATCAGATGAAAAAAAAGGATATGAAAAGCCAACAAAGAGCCAAAGGAGAAGGGAAGGAAAAGCCAACAGTGTTGCCAGATCGAACGCCACGCCACCAGCCTCAATATTTTATTTACACACTTCGTACGACATAAATATACTGCTGTAATAGAAATTGCAACACCAACAAAAAAGATAGTTAGATTAACAAAATTTATTTGATAAGTAGTACATAAAAAGGCAGTACAATGATTAAAATTATGGGGGGATACACCTATAAATAGCACAGGAAATCAGTACCTTGTATATAATTGCCTCAAGCCGGCGTGGTATTGAGCAAATCAGGTTCTGGATGGTGGCTTGGGGTATGTCAGTCCATGCCTCTTGTATACGCCGCCAGACTCATCCTTCCTCGCCAGTGGATGTGGATGACGGGTGAGTCGTCGACCGATCATGTCACATACATGTTTGTTAGGTGGTTGGTGACACGTTAGGTAAACGGGGATGTAATATAGGGATATTGTTTGCAGCAAAGGAGCCAAGCACAGTTCGTGCTACGTGTGGCCGGGCGTTATACTGTTAGAATATGTTTCCTGACAACCTCCGAAGAAATGGTAGCACTTCGGCGTCTACAATCTCTATCAGGTAACATTGAGCTGTAAATCTGCCTTGAATGCGTTTGAGTGTTTTGTGATTCATAACTTATATACCATTACTCCAAGTTGTGGTGCGGTGTGTCGAACAACAATACACCTCTCCTCTTCTCGTACACCCTGCCGTCGGTCCCGGTCATCACAGTTCAAGAATGTGAACTTAGACTCATCAGAAAATACATGATTCCATTCCTGGTAGCAATTTTGTCGCATCTGACACCATTCCAGACGACGTCGGCGGTAGACTCTCGCCTAATAATGGACGCCGGGCTCGAAAGCCGTCCCGCAGTAGACGGTGCCGAACAGCACTGGCACTAAGTGGGTGATCGAGTAAAACTCTCCACTCTTGCGCAAGAACACGTGTGGCTATAGGGTCCCCGATAGCCATTCGCACCAACAATCGGTCTTCCCGTGCACTTGTACGTGGTTGAGCACCAGACCACGAACGACGACTTGTGGTACCTTCTTCTTGTCACTGTCGCCTTATACGGACAATAGTACTGGCTTGGTGATGCAACAGCCCTCTCGCAGACCCACAATACGACCTTGCTCAAACTCGGACATTCGTTCATACTGCACTCGTTGTTTGGGATGTGGCATCTTTTACGGTGACTAACGCAATACTACCCACACCGTAGCTCTCAACTCAGTGATTGGCTATCATCCCGGTCAATAAGTGAGCGTAGCTACTGCCTTCTATTACCCTAATCTTAAACCGTATTAGGCTGTAATTGTAATCATTATATAGGTGTTATATAATGAGCTTTTCCTCGATTTTCATTTCATTATCAATCTGTTTTCTTGGTGTTGCCCTCTCTATTCACAGTAGTGTATATATAAAAGAAAGCGAATGAGTGAATTATGTATTCTAAATTGTTTTATACTCTAACATTTTTTCTTGCGAAATAGAAGGGTACATAAATTATTTATAGGGATATGATTACATTCGCAGTAATAAAATTTAAGCAATTATTAATTGCTCCTAAGATCCAGAGTTGTAGAAAAATCAAGTTTACAGAAATTAAAGGGCCCATTACCATGTTTCAATGAGAAGGATAGTTGAACGGTTAAGTGTCTTCAACACTTATTATCTGCTAACATTCTATAATTGTATATCTTTCTCGCGAGATGCCCGGCCCATTGCCAGTTTACTTGTGATATACATTCTGCTACGTAGTTCAATCTGGTTTTGTTTCAAATGAACTGGTTAGAATTTTTGCCCTGTAACAATATATTCAACATTGACCTTCCCATTGTCGTTAATATCTAGCCCACTAAAGCATACATGAGTGTTAGGAGAATACATCTGTTGTAGACTCTCATTATTAAATGTTTTTGATTTTATAAATACCATAAATATCATTTTATAAATACCAGACAATATAAATACCAGACTTTATAAATACCATTGCTACCAATATTATTCGTCTACAAGTTTGAGCTTCCTGTATTGGTTCTGCCATTAACAATTTTTGATCTAAATGTATGTATTTATCCACCTGTGTTGTTTTTGATGTTCATTTCTATCTTCGCCCATCAGCGGCGCTGATTATTATTTTCGTCTGGTCGATGTTCATATTTGATTCAATTTCATGTGCAGCCTCGTTTAGTATCCTTGTCATTCTAATAATCAAATCTTGCCAATCTAAGCTGTTCATATTATAAGAGAAAAGCACGATGTCATATGTAAATCGAAGATTACACAAATATACTCAATTTACATTTATTCCTCCATAATCCATAATTCCGTCTTTAGAACGTCTTCCAAAAGATGTGTGTGATCTCCTTGCATTATATCTCTTTTGACCTATACATCAATGATTCCCTCGACAACTTGCACAGTTGTAGTTAAATTATCATACATATCTTTTAGTACATAGAGATGAATTTATTGATGGCCTATTCTGCAAAGCTATAATTCATACTCGAGCTGCTTTAATGCACTCAAATAGTTAGAGAAGAGAAAAATGTTAGGCAACTCCAATCTTGTAGCTCTCATCAAAACACACTTAATTAGCGAACGTACACAACAAGGTTTGAATTGATTCATAGCAATATTTTATGTTGTATGACATATTAAGAGTTTGTCAATGAGAGTCTCAAAACTTTAAAACGTAATAGCGATAACACTGTTTGAAATATAAATGCCATTTATAGACTACTGTGTACTAGACTACTTTCAGTGCATTGTGTCAATTCATCATGGAAAGATACACGATTAAGAGATACTTAAGCAATAAAGAGATACTCATGACTTCTTGAATTACATGTTTCTTTTATGTCTAGATTATAGATTATCTCCAATATCTAGACATACAAACTTAATACTCGAATTAATAACCCCCACTTTCTATGCAGGTTCGCCACCATTCAGGCAACATTCAAATCGCAAATTAAAAAAGAAAGTGTTGATAGAATAAAGTTATCGATGCTTTTAGCGGTGTTCCAGGGATCGTAAGAGATGAAAATCGGAATATAAAACATAGCAAATACACCGGATGCAAAAAAAGTCTTCAAGATCAACTCGGTGATTGGTTCCAGAGTCATTTCTGATATATGAATTCGTATGTTGTCCTGAAGCAAATTGACTTTCCTTCTCGTGTTCGTATAAGGCATTTTTTCTTTTAAAGTGTCACTAATACGAAGTTGCAGAATACACACAATAACAATTTTTTGGCGTAGATATTTGGTCCTGTCTTATTGGTTGATCACTCACGAGGATTGATCCACGATTTTAGCCTCTTTGGATAATTTCAGAGGATCCACTTTTCATTATAGGCAACAATCTTACGTAGAAAGTACTTTTTCTTGAATCTGGAAGTCAATGACATAATAACATTAAAACGTTTAGTCCTATTCCCAGCTAGGAGTTCGGGGAATCCAACGATTGACCTTTTGGGTTTTCCCTAGCTTGTGTAAACCGTCAGAAATGGCTTGCGAATCTTCTCTTCGAGCTCTTAGTGTACGACAAAGATTTTTTTCCAGCAGTGCTTCGTGCTTCCAATTCTTCATCCACCACTATTTTTTGTCTGCAGAGCGTCAAATGTTACTTTTCGAATGACATACTGTCTTCACTAATTTTCCAGATTTACTGATTCACAACAGTATGTTTTAAAAAAACATGGTGTTTTAAAATAACTAGACGACAGGAAAAATTCTTATTTAAATAGGTTCCGCAGTCAATGAAATGTACCTAGATGTCAATGAAATGTAAGGCCTAGAATTAAACTAAGGACCTTAATATATGTAAGTTGTTTACAGAAACTTTTGCAAAAAGCAGGAGTGTTAAGAGACTATATACATAGTAAACTCAAAGAGATTTACCACTGATCACTTTTTTTTGAGTTATCGACGAACGTTTCGCTAATAATGTTAGTATCATCAGGAGATGATTTAATCTAATTCTAAAACTAAACTATGTTCTATTTATATGAGAACCCTAATTGCTAACCTACTATCTAGGAACGTACTACCTACTTAATGAAGCGTTTAAAAAAGGATACAAGAAAAAAGAAAAAAAGGGAAAAAGAGAACAAAATGAACTATGAAGTTTACTAACCCTTACATTAATAATTGAAGATGTTGACTGAACAGAATAGGTTCTTTATTCCGGTATATACAGGGTGTAAGGGAACGTACTTTCGTAAATTAAATCAACTATTCTTTATAGTTTTTGAACAAAAAGTTTCCTTAAAACACGCATCCAAAATACCATTTCCAGAACTTCTGGAATTCTGATAAAACAAGTATGAAAACATCTTAATTTACTAAACAATGGCAACGTCTATTTTTGTCTTTTATTCAGTTTTTGTTGTATCGGCCTCTTACGGTATTATTTGAAAATAAAATTAAATATTTTTTCGCATTTACTTTTTAATAGTTTTTCCATTAATTTGGTTTGTTTTGTTACAAAAAAAGGAAAAGTTACGGATTACTGTCGTTTAATGTCAATGTTGAAATTTTTAGTAATTTTTCAATCCACAAAACATTTTTAATTATTTAAATTAACTTTTCTTGTCCACCATCTCTATCCTGGTGAGAGAATCTTTCGGAAACTTGGACAAATGTTTGTCGAGCTGGAAACGGTCTTTCTAGGTTTCGTTTCCCTTAAATGCTCCTAGACTATTCGAAATTTTGAAGAGCTTCTTCGTAAATAAGAGGCGTATCGTAATATTCGCGTACAGACTACATTTTGGTTTTAAATTGAACATAAATGCACGCACTAAAAAACTGAAATAATTTTGATCGCAATGTTGATACAAAATTATTTGCAGTTAGTTTGCGACGAAGTAGCTGCATCGATATTTACATGATTCTTAATTGGGTTTTTGAATAAAAATAAATATCGATTTTTTTTACTTTATTTTAAAACTTTATCATAAATAATATTGATAATTGATGCGAAAAACCTTAATTTTTTTTTACAATTATGAATGAATTAAAATATATGAATTTTTAAAAAATCTCGCGCCTTGGCCGAAAATCACGAATGCGCAGCGATTGACTGTCATGTTTATGACGTCATTATGACAAAGAATTTTCACGTCATCATCAATGGTTTCTACCTGTATATATACTGCCAAAATTATTGTTGGTTAAGTGCAAAATAAAATATTGTTGGTTACTAATATAGTTCAGTAATGTGTCACAAAGGATTCATAAAGGCTAATTCTGATAATATACCTGCTGTAGATATTTTTATGGTTACATATTTATAGTTTTTATTATAATAACTTGATGTTAACTTGATGATAAAAAGAAAATTAAGTAAATTTGTTTTCTAAACGTAACTAGTTCTTTAAACGTAGATGTGAACTAACATTTTTTTTAAATGAATATTATATATAATGATAAGAATGTTGATATAGGAAAAATCAGTAATGTTACAGCAATGATAACAATAGTCTGTAAAAGGCAACATATTTTGATTAACAGCTGAGAAAATCAAACTCTCGACGCATTCTATTAGAATACGTAGAGCAGCAATTTATTTGCCTTCTAAAACCTTAGACTGTGATAATTTTCAGAACTAACCGAAGGCGGTTTAATTAAATCTATATTTTTATCCTCAAGAAGTGAAACAATTTTTTTGAATACACTGTTAAATATACATAAGAAAACTTTCCCCAACGAGGATATATATGGATAATATATTGCAGTAGATTATAATATGTAAACTACGTTATTAATCAGTTCAGAATAAAAACAATCACTACTCAAATTTATATACATATTTGTTTTTATAATAGTTTGATTATTTTCATTGAAGTTTGCAATAATTTATAAAACCACATCGATTCTTCAAACCACCACATTAATCACATCTGTCTATTAACATTATTTAAAAAAAAAAATCCAATTATACTACATTATTGTTTTCATTAACAGTTTCAGTATTTTTAAAACGATGGTTATTTCTCGCCTTACATGTTTTACAAACCATCACATTAGACTCTTAATTTAATAATATTTGCAAATATAATATCTATAATGCATGACCAGCCAGAGATTTCTCAAATAAGGGAAGGCGCCCAATCCATTTTTCTATTCTTTTGAGTGGAAAGCTTTTAGTCACACAAATTTCCGTTCTCTTCGACCATCTACAACTGAGATTATCCTGTAAAACTTTCATAAGTATAAGACTTTTCATTTACGATTATCTTCAAAATTGGTAGTCGAATTTTGTTCTTGTCTATTCGCGCTTTCTTGAATATTATTATTCGTATCCTACAAAAAAAAAACGATCCTCTAGGGCTTTATCATTGTTACTACCCTCGGTTGTGTTGCTACATGTAGATTATTTACGGACACGCAATTCATCCATTGCCCGTTCTAACGGGCGTCCAAATTTTATTTCAAGTATAGCTTAAACCTGGTATATTCTTGTATTATAAAACTGGCCCTAAGATCGATAAATTGTTTTATTTGCCCGGGACTACGATTCTTTCCGAACGTCTTTTCGGAAAGGGCGTGAAAAAGTAAATTTCGGTATAACTTCCGAATTGTTCCGAACCGACCCGATATTGGCGTTCGTGTTTACGTTTCTTACCATTGCGAGGCCACATGCGCTCGGATTATTTTCGGGAATTGTCGGTGCGTCATCGTTACAAGGTTTAAAAACTTATATTCAATTTGATATACATTTTTAATTAGAAGGAAAAATTTATGACAAAAAAAATTCAAAAGCCCAATATATTTTTTTTAACAATGTTCATTACTTTATTTGTAGTTTATTCGATAAGTAATAACCAATTAATATTTGCTTAAAATGGCAATTCTGTTCATAGATTTTCGATTGGTAATTTATTAAATTTGCAATTTTTTTTTCTCTGGAACACTTAGATTTTTTACCCTTGTTATAAGAAACTTTTTGCTTTAAAATAATGTGAAGAATCATTGGTTAAATTTACAAAAGTATCTTCCTACAGACCCTGTATACGGATTTTTATAATTAATTTTGACAATTTGCAAGCGCTGCTCTGGTATTAAAAGTGCCATAATGAGTTGCCAGACATTTGATGTGCTCTGATAATTGCCATAATGATTTAAAAGCAACCCCTATCGGAAGTTCGGACACACTAAAAAAATCACCCCTTATATCAGATATGCAGCAAGATTTGGGATTCAGGGACGTGGCCGTCAGACTGGACACAATCAGTTCAAGGGCGCTAAGGAAATTTGCAATAACTATTGAGAAATCTCACAAAACAATCTAACTTTGTTTTAGGGAGAGTAACAAGAGAAGATCTGATCAATATAAGACATGACTTATTCTGCGAGTTGTACACAAACTACAACAACAATATTTTGCTTCTTAGATTGTTCAAAAGCATTTGATACCGTGAATTGGAATCAGATCTAGATTGCAAGAAATAGTACTACCACAATACATAATTTTTCCCATAATATTAATTCATTATACGTAGCTATCAATATTTTTCTATCAATTTTCAAATTTTCGATTGGTAATTTATTAAATTTGCAATTTTTTTTTTCTCTAGAACACTTAGATTTTTTACCCTTGTTGTCAGGAACTTTTTGCTTTAAAATAATGTGAAAAATCGTTGGCTAAATTTACAAAAGTATCTTCCTACAGACCCTGTATACGAATTTTGATAATTAATTTTGACAATTTGCAAGCGCTGCTCTGGTATTAAAAGTGCCATAATGAGTTGCCAGACATTTGATGTGCTCTGATAATTGCCATAATGATATAAATGCAACCCCTATCGGAAGTTCGGACACACTAAAAAAATCACCCCTTATATCAGATATGCAGCAAGATTTGGGATTCAGGGACGTGGCCGTCAGACTGGACACAATCAGTTCAAGGGCGCTAAGGAAATTTGCAATAACTATTGAGAAATCTCACAAAACAATCTAACTTTGTTTTAGGGAGAGTAACAAGAGAAGATCTGATCAATATAAGACATGACTTATTCTGCGAGTTGTACACAAACTACAACAATATTTTGCTTCTTAGATTGTTCAAAAGCATTTGATACCGTGAATTGGAATCAGATCTAGATTGCAAGAAATAGTACTACCACAATACATAATTTTTTCCATAATATTAATTCATTATACGTAGCTATCAATATTTTTCTATCAATTTTCAAATTTTCGATTGGTAATTTATTAAATTTGCAATTTTTTTTTCTCTAGAACACTTAGATTTTTTACCCTTGTTGTCAGGAACTTTTTGCTTTAAAATAATGTGAAAAATCGTTGGCTAAATTTACAAAAGTATCTTCCTATAGATCCTGTATACCGAATATTACGTTTAAAATCGATTTATAACTTACAAATGGTACTCTAAACTCAACTACATCATTTTACTTAATAACAGATAAATTGTAATGGAGAGATAAACCCATTTCGGTATAATTCTGTTATGTTAAGTTGATCATAGTTCGGGATCGACGTGAATACGACGTCTAATTGTGCTAGAAGCAAATTCTTGGCAGACGCGTTATTACCGCCCGTATCTCGGCAAATATAAATTCAATATTGCAAATCAAAACAGCCTCTTCAGCTTGCAAATAAGTTTATTAGCTTTGGGAAAGTTTTAAATCAATTTTGCTCTGTGACGTAGATGTTTAAAATTAAGTTGGCTGAGACATCGTCCTTTTACAAGCACCGGTGAGAAAGTTTCAATTACATTTCGTGTGATGTATCGACTTTTAATACAATTTCAAATACGTATGTAATTAATACGCTGATATATAGAATTCTAAAATAGTGTTTAGACATTTTAGTTTGTAAGTCACTCGAAGTGAATTGAGCTTTAGTAAAAAAATTTAATTTAATGTGTAAAAACAATTCACAAAATTTAAAGAATTTATTTAATTTTAAAAAATGAAGCTTCCAAAAAGGATTTTCAACCAGAACATCCTCGGTAAAAATTAAAGTGGCGAAAGCTCTTACAACAAAAACTAAAATTATGGCGACATATCAAAATGCATAAAAAAGATGGCAACAGTCAAAACCTCATTATGTTCGAGGTAGATGAATTAGATTCAACCTAAGTAAAAGTGTTGAACTTCCCAATAACTTAGAACAAGAAAGTTGTTGTAAAACAAGAACAACAACAGAAATGAGAAAAGCTTCAGTCGAACATAGAATACTATGTTATAAACTATGTTACTATGTTAATAATATAGCTGATATTTTTAGTGCGTTCGAACTTTCAATTCAAACAAAACAACAACCAAATTAGATGCCTTGAAACTATTTATTTAATGGGAAAAACATTCAATGGTATTAACGTTTGAAAACAATTTCGGACAAATATCTACCGCAGCTACTTCTGACAAGGGGTATTGTCTCAATTTGTCCCTCAATTTATCGATTGTTGCGTTGGCTGTAGACATGTGGAGCCGTCTTGTTGGAACCACATTTCCTCCAGATCAATACCATTCAAGTTCGGTATTAAATAATCATTGATCATCACGCTGTAATGATCCCCATTAACGAATTGATACATTTGGATCATCATCAACACTGCCAACAACAGCGGCAATATTTTCTGCTTTTGTTTTAATATCAAGCAGCGTAAAATGCGTAGAGAATTTGTCGATAAATCGGCGAATAAATCACTGGGTTGAGAGGTTATGTGCACCATAAAAGACTATACATTTTTCACACTGATTTTGATAATAAATGTTGACAATTTGCAAGCGCTGCTCTGATATTAAACGTGCCATAATGAGTTGCCAGACATTTGATGTGCTCTGATAATTGCCATAATGATTTAAAAGCAACCCCTATCGGAAGTTCGGATACACTAAAAAAATCACCCCTTATATCAGATATGCAGCAAGATTTGGGATTCAGGGATGTGGCCGTCAGACTCGACGCAGTCAGTACAAGGGCTCTAAAAAAATTTGCGATAACTATTGAGAAATCTCACAAATCAATAAGGAACAATCTAGCTTTGTTTTAGGAAGAGTAACAAGAGAAGAGGTGATCAATATAAGACATGATTTATTCTGCGAGTTGTACACAAACTGCAACAACTATATTTTGCTTCCTAGATTGTTCAAAAGCATTTGATACCGTAAATTGGAATCAGATCTAGATTGCAAGAAATAGCACTACCGTAATACATAATTCTTCCCATAGTATCAATTCATTATACGTAGCTATCAATATTTTTGTTACAGTTGAAATTTCAACCAATTTCAAAATTGGATAAGGAGTCAGTAAAGGCTTGATAATTAGAAAGGTGACATAACATTAGTCCGGTATGATACACTTGGACGTTATTCATGCACATTTTATCGAGCGATTCAAAGATATTTTAAACATGTATGTACCGAGTTGGGTTTTAGATCCTTTCGCAAACTACAGATACAGCAGAATCATGAACTTTAGAAGAGGAACTCGTAGAACGCATACTAACGAAGAACTAAAAGAAAATTCAGAAATGGATACCAAGACTTATAGCCTTAAAAATCAATATCAGCCTATCCTGGATTGTGGGTAATAGTACAGAAATTTTAATTGCATTTTCTTCATTGTATTTGGCTGAGCGTGAATTCAGTGTAGTAGCTAATTTACTATCTAAGAAAGAACAGACTGAACATCACTGAGCGTGGCGATTTGCGACTGATGTTAACGAAATTGGATCCGATATTAACAAATTGTTAAATTTTTCTTTCAATTTTGTTTTGTTTTTCTTATTGATTTTGTGTTTATTTTAGAATGTTTAATAAATAATTCTTTAATACATAGTAGATAGATAGACAAATAAAATAGGTATAGATAATGAACAACAATATTTTAACATTTGGTATAATTAACTATTATGGGAGAGAGAGCGTTGGAGACCACCACAAACACTGCAAAAAAATCAAAGACTAAGAACAAGCCACACAGCTTATACACATCGTTATATGCTGGAGGGTACAGGAGTTTATTATTGTCAAACCTGTCCTACACTTCTCACAATTGAACACCTCCTTAGTACATGAACAGAATATTATTTAATTAAGTAATGAAGTTAGGTTAACTTTAGTCAACCGGGCCGCATCAGTAAAGATGACATCAGGACAGCTCATCAGCATAGCTTTTTCAAGAATAGGACTACATGCACATGATGTTTCTAAATCTTAAAAAAGGACAAGCAAACCTACTAATTAATATATTTTATACAGTTAATATGCCTTTATATTCAATTTGTACACTCTAACTGCTACTTATCTCTTAAAAAATACCAAACCATTGGAAAATAATAAAAATCTGCCCAATACACAAGAAAGGTGATGTTAGAATGCAAAAACTACAGATGAAAATCGCTATCAAGGTAGTTTCATCGTGAAAACCGTTTGCGACAGATTTTGCCCATTTTTTTGTCACAGATTAAGAATAACGTTTACTAATAAATTCTATAGTTTAAGATTTTTTGACCGTTTAGAATGCGAGATATTTAATAACAATGTTTGCAATTTTCAGGGTCACTCTCCATTTAAAGCATGTCAAACTTCCTTTGCACCCAACTATTTTCTGTTGTATTAAAAAATCTCTCGACAAAACAAAACAAAAGGGAGAGTAAAGAGAAATGTTTTTGAAATAAATAAAAAAAAGTAGCACTTTGCCATTTTTTTTACGAGAAATTTAACAATTTAAAAAATTAGTAATCGCTGTGCATACAGCTGTTTCGAGTAGTGTAGAGTAAAGAGAGATTAAGATAATTAAGAGATTAAAGCAAAGAGAAATTTATATTAATACAAACTTACCGAGAACAGTTTTAAAATATACATCAGAAAGCAGTGATTTTTTATCTCCTTCATGTACTTTACCTGTCATAATTTGAGTAACACAAGAACAATTTTGACATCTAACCAACAGTTTGGAATTGAGGTCCAATTTTTTTTTCTTTTTCTAAATTTTCTAAGCATAAAACTTGTTTACATTTAAAACAATTTAATTTTTTTTCAAGCTTTAATAACTCTATGATACGCCTTCTCTGAGGTTAGAAATAACAGTTTCATTTTTTTCTATTAATTTAGTTTTTTTTCTTTTGCATAGCAGAAACATATTTTTTTCTTTTATAAATTGTACTTTATGGCGTAATTGCTTTGGTATTTTTTAAATTAGCATACTCAAAGCAACGTTGCCAGATCATCAAATCAACCAAAAATCAAGATCATCAACCAAAAATATTTGTTAGTATGCATGAATATCTGGTTGCCGAGCCTTCGCCTTTCTGACAATAGTAAATGCTCTGATTATACTATACTACGCTAGAACTACCTTAAATGTGAGTTACAAGATATTTATTATATTGCTAGAAATGCGACTAAATGTATAAACGATCGATCAAATATTTGTACTCAGACAAATACTAGAGAATTTCTATGAATATAATACTGACTTGCACAACCTATTCATAGACTCTGAGCAAGAGTACGATTCGGTAATCAGAAGGGCGCTATATTGAATGAAAGGTACTTTTACTTTTATGGAGGGAAAAAAATGTATTTTAAGAACATGCGACACCCTGGTATTTCATAGGCTTTCAAGAGTTCATCTATGAGCCAAAAATCTCTTCACTTACAAAACACTTCCAAGCTGCCAATTCCTTTTCATTGATTTTTTCTTGAAAAAGAAAATCGCCTAGAAGCTTCCTTATTTGAGATCCACTAAAGTCTTTTAGTTTTCCATAACTTAAATGAGGAAATATTTCTTTTAGGTACTTGAAACCATTACCTTCCCTGTCTATGGCTTTGACAAAGTTTTTCATTAATCCAAGCTTAATATGGAGAGGAAGAAGCACCTTTTTTGGGTTAACAAGGGGGCACATTTTATGTTTGAAGTACCAGGATCAAAAAAGTTCTATGAAGTCAATCTTTCTTACTGTAATGTTCTCTTGTTGTCCTACTGTCGTAGAATACTGTAGAAATGCCCCTCTAAGGTCTTGTGGTAATTCCTACATTGTTCCGTACTATACAGTCAGGTACAAATAATTTCAATTATCCCATAATATAAAGGAGAAGCAGGTACTTGAAAATGAGACATGCTAGGCCATTTATGTGAAAAGGTGTCTTAATACTACTTAAATGAAAATTAAATAGAGCATTCTCATTAATGTACAGATACAAAAATCATGTCGACTTGTGTAATTAGACCAAGAGTATTATATAGGTCAGAAACAAAGAGTCTCACAAAGAAGACGAACTATTGTTGAGTACGTAGGAGAGGAAAATACTGATGAAATACTATGGCTACATGTACATGGAAGGAAGTTGGAGAATTAGAACTAATGAAGAATTAGCAACAATTTTAAATTATCCAGATTTGGTCAACGAAATTTGGAGCAAACGACTGAGTTAGTGGGGACACATCGAGAGGATGAACAGTGAAAGACCGGCGAAGAGTTCGAAGGGATTCAGTCCGATGAAAACATGGGAAAAGGGGGTGGGGAAGGACCTGCAAGAAATGCGAATAACGGAATGGAAACGAAGAGGCAGATATAGAAAGGAATGGGCAAAGGTAACCGAAGAGACCACCGAAGTCACCGTTTTATGTAAAACATACACCTAAAAACCCCCTAGAGGGAGGCGAAGGCCCTTAATGGGCTGTCAAGACTTAGAGAGATAAGAAGAAGAAGAATCTGTTACATGAATCATTATTTCTAATAACGCACAATTCATTACCTGTCATAATTTTCTTGATCATTACTTTTCAACGCTTTTAACAGAAAATCGGTGGAAATACAATTACTGTCAGGATCAAATAGTTAAGACACCTTAAATAGTGAAAAGATCGTCTTAAATGAAAGAAAGAAGATATGTAAGGGAAATAGGATTACCAGAAAATGATTAATTTTTAATTCTAAGTCGGTGGAATTGAAAATCTCCTTAAATATTGGGAACGAGGTCGGCTTAATAATACATGCACAGTACAATTTGAAGAAAAAAGTTCTTTAATCATCGTCAAATAATTCCCTAAAGACTTTAGGCGGCTTTTAGTCTTAACTATATTAAAATCGAAAGAATAGAAAAACCTCTGGGGCATTTGATATTCCTAAATAAAATTTCATAAAATTCGAAATGTTGACTATTGAATTATTTCCCCACAGATGCACAAAAAATATTATCGGGAAATAAAAGATAGTAAGGGTTTATACAGAGCCTTTATTTGATCTCAAAACCCATGTAAGCTATAAATGTTGCCAACCAGCATGACTGATTGGTAATGATTAACACGAAATCAGTAATTTTGTAAAACTATGACATACGTTTATTGGTTTTGTTTATCAGTTTATAGAAAATGAAAACGCAATGGGGCATGGAGGAGATTAAATAGAAATGCCGGCATAAAAAATGTATATCTTCAGTATAGGTCAATCAGGACAGATGAAGCTTATCAAGAATATAAGAGAATTAGAACAGAAACTCGTGAATTAGTAAGAAAAACAAAAACAGATTATTGGGAAGGATACACAAAAAAGTCAACATCAGACTTCTATGGTCAGTAGAAACAGATGTGGATATTCATAACAAAGCAAGGAAGTGGTATGAGTATACAGATGTAAATAAAGGAACATAGGTACAATATCTTAAACAATTATATAAAAGAGAATAGGGTACTATAAGGCCCCAGGTATAATAACAAATGAAGAAACAACTATAATGGAAGAAAATCTGATAGAAGCTCTGGGAAAACTTAAAAAACGTAAATCCCCCGGTCAAGACGAACTAGCGAATGAGCAAGTGAAATATGGAGGACATTCTATCATTGAGCCTTAAACACTCACACAAAAAATCATAAGATCGAAAGAATCCCGGACGAATGGAGAACGCTCATAGTTAAACTAATGCACAAGAAAGGAGAAAAGGAAGATCCCAATAACTATACAGGTATAAATCTGCTAAACTTTACATTGAAATGAACAACAAAAATTAACGAAAAAACTCAACTGGAAGAATAGCAACAAGGGTTTAGAAATGGACGCTCGTGCACCGATGCCGTTTGATTGTGAGACTTTATCTGATAGGCTTGAAGAAAGCATTTGACAGAGTAAAAATAGAACACGTTATCCACATATTCTGTAACAGGAACATCTCGTTAGATCCAATCAAGACAATTGAAAACATATATAAAGACAATAAGGTAGTAGCAAGATTAGAAGAAAGGCATACAGAGTCAAATATTTACGAACTAGGAATACAGAAAGGAGACTCTTTAAGCCCTCTTCTATTTAATATTTACATGGATGAAATCATAAAGTAACCAAGAACTGAAAATCATATGCTACGCTAATGATGCCATAATAACAGCGGAAACAGAGAACGACCTGCAAAGGTTGCTATGCGAATTTTATCTAACAGCAAAACAATATAATATGCCGATCTCGACCGAAAAAATCAAAACAGTAGTAATACCAACGGAGCCCATTAGATGCAATTTGGTGGTTGAAGATAAGCCAATAGGAAAAGTGATGGAGGTCGACTATCTGGGCATTAAAATAACTAGCGTAAAACATCAGGTTAGTACGGCGAATAGGATAGCAGGATGTCTCAATGATACTATATTTAGAAATAGATTCCTCTTAGTCGAGACCAAAGCAAGAAAATATAAAGCGTAGTACGACCAGTAATGACTTACCCAGCTCACATAAGATCGGATACCAGCGTAATACAAAAACTGATGGAATCATCAGAAATGAGAATCTTAAGGAGACCATCAAACAAGACACTAAGAAGCAAAGAAAGAAGTGAGGACATAAGGCGCACGTAGATGTAACGTAGAAAACATCAATCAGTGGATAAAGGGGCGAAAGATCGAATGCGATCAATACATAGGAAGGATGGCAAACAAAAGGAAGTCATCGAATGGAACAAGACCAATAGGACGCCCTAGGAATAGATGGAGCGGCGATTTATAAATAATGGGGAAAAAAGGCAATATGCCTAATTATAAGTAGGAATGAGAAAACACTTTTATAAATAATCTTTTTCTTTCAATTATATACACATCTTAGGAGTAATAATTAAAAGTAAGCATAACATTTGACCAGTTCTAAGACATTATTTTGAACATAAAGTTAAAAAAATGTTCAATTAACTCAATTGAAACAGCTGTCATGGAAGGAAAAAAAGGAGAGCACGTCGTAGATTTTTTTTATAAAAAATATTATTGATGAAATGCAAAAAACGAAAATTATTTCTTTGAAATAGCCAAAAGTGTTTAAGAGGTGCTTTTAAAATATTTTTTATTGCTAGAAAGTTTCTAAGTTTAAATAAATCACTAATGACTTGGGTTGCAGGATTAAATAAAGGCTCTGTAGAATACCATATAACATTGCATACAAATGATGCATGTTAGCTATACATGAAGGAAATATGGAACTGATCAAAAATGAAAAGTTTATTCACAATTTATTCTGATGAAGCAGATTTTCACCTTTCGAATCAACGAGAAGTCGCTACATAGTGCAATGGTCACAGTATATCACGTTTTGGCTGTATTGGTCCTCATATTTTTGAAGATGTCATTGAAATGACAACTACAGTTACATCAACTAGCTATGTTCACATTATTGAGACGTTTTGGATACAATTAATCAGGTTTCGATGAAACATGATTTCAGCAAAATCAAGCGACAGCTCTCACCGTTAGGATATTGATAAACGCTCTTAGGCAGTTGTTTCCAAATCATGTCATCTCTAGATATAGGGACATTCATTGGAGGAAATTTGAGGAGCAAGATCTACATTGACTCTGCCATAAAATATTAAAGGCCTGAAACTTTGAATTCTACAAACAAAAAATCAATAAAAGATACTTTTTTCATCTTTCTGTAACATGGTATATTTATAAGTTTTCAAATTAATTATTTTGATATATATGTATATATATATATATATATATATATATATATATATATATATATATATATATATATATATATATATATATGGAAGGATGTATATACTATATATATACTGGCATTAATATGATAACTACCAAGATGGGCGTGCTTGGTTTCAACAATTTTTTGGTAAAATACACGATACACTCATAATTGCGCACCCTTATTCTTACTCCCCAATCCATCTTACACACACTCCATAATCCATCTTATCATGTATTGAATGAGGAGTCCTTTTCATCTTGAAATAGAATATTGCAAGTTATTATTTCTTAATGTCTTAAAGCTTTTATCAATTATATTTCAAATATGTTTTATGGGTGGTAGATTAGGCGATATGGTTCGCCTTGGTAAGATACTAGATGAGCCTCTAGTTCTGGCCACTTCTGTTGTATTGATTCTAATGAAGACTTGATGTTACGTTCTTTAATACGTTTTAATACACCATACGTTAATTTCTACTGTTAAAAGGAATCGGTAAAAAAAAAAAATAATTTGGTAAAGGTGGCACGAAAGGCATAAGATGTAATTAGATTCAGATTAAAAGAGGCATAAGCTTTTATATACTCATATTTTCAACTTTTAGTACAAGTTTATATAATAGTACTTCTAACACAATTATATAGTAAATTGATAAACTGCAATCAGAAAAAGTAAAAACATTGATAGATAATTAGCTGGACCACTTGAAAGTACTCGGAAAATAGGAATAATTATCTAAATAGCGGACTATTTTATAAGTGTTAAACGCTTTTATGTGTATGTTGCATATATTGGTGAAAACAAAAAGCCATTGTTCCATTATTTGTATTCCAGGAACTAGTAATTACAATCATGCAGGTAATTAGTATAACACAATACCTTGAGAGAAAAAAGCTTTGACGGGCCCATGGGAAATTTCTTATGAATATCCAAAAAGCTAAAACCGTTTGATTTGACCATAAAAAAACAAAAATCGAAATCAACATAGTACAATAACACCAATATATTATTGTTATGAACCAAGAAATAATAATTACTTATTTACACAATGTATTTTTTAAATGCAACTTAGTATTTAAGCTAGTTACTAATATAAGTCGTCCAAAATATAAAAAGTTACTTTACAATATGAAAAATTTACAAATAATTGTAATAATCATTTTATTATTATTCACGCATGGACTGCGCGAAGTACAGTTAGAGGCGTTTGTTGTTGTTGAATGAAATAAGTATGGACGCAAAGAAAGGCTTTGCGCCCATACTGATATCATTCTTTCAATATGAGCTTTTTTCCTTTCGTCAGACCATGTTGTTCCGGTCTTCCTACATTTTTCTCTTTGGCCAACCTCCCAAACGTTAACCTTGTGTCTATCCTGAATTTTCTATTTTTTTTATCCTGAATTTCACTTTGTGTAATATTTGTTGATCTTAAGTCCTCTTTAATTGCAGCAATCCATTTAATTGTTTCTGTTTTAGCTATACTACTATTTTCATAGAATTCAACTATTTGTCTAGTTAGCCTACTCGGATTCATTCGTTTTATGTGTCCGTAAAACTTAAGTCTACTTTTTCTCATATCTCTATGTATATTTGGGTTTTTTTTATTTCTTGGTTTTCTCCAAGTCGGTATATTGTGCTCTGTTTGTTTGGGGCCTAAGATTTTTCTTATAATTTTTCTTTCTTTCTTTTCAATCTCCTCGATATATTTCTTTCTATTCAAAATGATCATTTCTGCGCCATATAGACATTCAGGCTTAATAACTGTGTTGTAATATATCAGTTTTGTGTTTTTAGATATGCATTTTTTGTTGTAAATATTTTATGTAAGTCTCAATGCAATTTCCATTTTTTGACATCTACCCTTATTAGCTGCTTTTTCCAACCCGTTTTCCATGATTATTTCACCCATATATTTAAATTGAAAGACTCGTCTGATGTTACCATATATTTTGATTTTAAAAATGGTGTTCTTTGTCTGTTGCAGGTCACGTATTGTGTCTTTTCAAAGGAATTTTGGAGTCCTACCTTATCTACTGTTTCTTTTAGGATTTCAATCTGTTTTTGTGCCATTAATATATCCTAAGCTAAAATTGCTACATCATTAGCAAACACCAGACAATCTATTTTGATGTCGGTTCTCCCCAGTTTAATGGGCTGGTCAATATTGAAGGCCGTTTTTTTCTACACGCCACTCCTGTATTACTTTTTCTAGAACAGAGTTAAATAAGACCGGCGAGAGTCCATCCCCTTGTCTCACTCCAGTTTTAATTTCGAAGAGCTCTGAGAGATCACGCATGAATTTATCTTTTGACCTTGTGTGTTGCTTTAATATTTGCCAGCGTTTTCAGATCTAGTCCATGTTCTTTCAAG
The DNA here is from genome assembly GCA_031761425.1 of Cosmopolites sordidus. Classification (NCBI taxonomy): domain Eukaryota; kingdom Metazoa; phylum Arthropoda; class Insecta; order Coleoptera; family Curculionidae; genus Cosmopolites; species Cosmopolites sordidus. The sequence continues at coordinate 42,882 of JARFXV010001827.1, forward strand.
ATTTGGAATAAAGATTCGCGGTCAATAGAATCATATGCTTTTTTGAAATCTACAAATGTACGTACATACGAGATTTTTATTGTACAGTTTTTGATGTCTTAGGATCAACTTTAGATTCAGGATCTGTTCAGGGCAGGATCTGCACGGTCAAAAACCTGCTTGATATTCAACAATTTTAGGTTCTAACTGTCCCTGTATTCTGTCTAGTAGACACTGAGATAGAATTTTATAACAAACTGGGAGAAGAGATATCCCTCTGTAGTTGTTTGCATTCGTTTTATCTCCTTTCTTATGTAGTGGATGGATTAGAGCATCTTTCCAATCTTCCGGAATCCGTTCGGTTCGCCAAATTTCTTGTAGAATTTTGGTTATTTCCTTGATTGTACCTGGACCAGCGGATTTTAAAAGTTCAGCAGTGATTCCATCTTCTCCAGAAGCTTGGTTAGTTTTAAGTCATTTGATATTCCTAATTATTCCATCTTCATTCGGTAGTAATGAATCTGGGTTTGTTTGTTTAGGGTTTAGTATTGGCAATCTGTTTAAGGGCTCAGGACAGTTTAGTAGTTGTTCAAAATATTTGGCAAGTTCTTTGCAATTGTTTTGGTTATTTGGAGCCGTTTTCCGTTTTCCTTTCGGAAGCAAAGACTTTGGGGTTGATAGCCTGTTAATTTAGTTTTAAATGTTTTTTAAAAATGGCGGGTGTTATTTTTTTGGAAATCATTTTTTATTTCATTAAGTTGATTGTTTTCATATTTTCGTTTAGTTTGTCTAATTAGCTTCGATGTTTCTTTTGATGTTCCAAAATGATGTTATAGTTTATTTCTGTTTTTTGACTGTTCCACTCTTTAAATGCTTTATTCGTTTTATAATTATTTTATTATAAAACTTTAATCATTTTATTATATAACAAAAAACATATTGTTATTTTCATGACAGCTTAAAACTCGAAGAAGAAATTGAGACTTCTCAAGCGCAAATATGTTGATAGTTAACAGTTTGTATTTAGAATATAGCGGCACATAATTTATTATTTGGGCCTATTAGGCCGTCAACTTAATTCTCGCTATTTTTTAACTACTTTTAGCATTTATTTATGAAAAAAACTAATTTTCGAAATAATCTCCGACACTTTCTATACATTTTCGCTGCCTTTCAGGTAACTGTCGAACCCCCGAAAAAATATCGATAGTTTCAATGTCATAAATTTATTGGGACTTTTTCGGCTTCCTTAAAAAATGTTGAGATAAAAAAAGATGAAAATAACCAAGGGCCAAGTTTGGAAAAAAAGCGCTGTGCGATCCATTGACTGATGTATTTTATTTAAGTCACGTCAACGCTCTAGACGTTATTTAGTGACTATCTAATGCATCGTTTCTTAACCCGCTGGCCGCGTTCAGGAATTTGGGGGGTCGCAATGTGTTCAAAAAATAAGACCCATATACAAAATATCCTTTTATTAAAGTATTTTTAATTTAAAAATAAGTGTTAGAAAATTAAGTATTACCAGGTAACAACATAACAAAATAAACTTAAATGAAGTAACAGCCAATGTTGTTTGAAATAATAATTTAATGCGATGGTTGATTTTGTTTTTCACTTAAAAGTTTTTCTATACGAGAATCACATTGCAAACATACATAAGCAAATTATTTTCGAGTGATAATATACGATTTCTATATTTAGCTTTTAAAGCCACCATAGACGAGAAACTTTTTTCGCATAAGTAAGAAGTAACGAAAGGGATCAATGTTCTCAAAGCTTCCGTTAGTAGGCTTCCGTATTCACAACGTTGTGCAAGGCAAAATTTATCTAAATTTTGAGTTAAAAACTCTAGCTACAACAATATTTTCATCAAAAGCCTTGTAAACTCCTATTCAAGTCATTCACGATACCCGTGTTAACAGGTCGATGTAAAACGTTGATAAACGTCAAACTAATATATTGTAGTGAAGGGGTCGCAATGTTTTTTACTTAACTTTTTGGCTATTTAGTGGGTCGCGACACTAAAAATGTTGAGAACCGATGATCTAATGTAACAGAGAAAAGATTCAGATAATTTAGAGTACTTACCATAGGTATGAAGGTGAAACTTGCGCTCAACGCAGCGAGGATACTCACAGGCACAGTTTAACATAAATATTGAGTCGAGCTAGACAAGGAGATTGTAGATAACACATAATTGTGTACGCGACAAGAACTAAGTGATTGCTAGAATAATGTATGTTAAAAGGATCGTGAGTAACTTCAAGAAGATATATTTTATAGAAGATTTCAGATTATTTTAAGAATTAAAGAAGATTTCGCACCGCATGGGTGCAGAATAATTCCTCAATCAAGCGAGACAGTCTGAACTTTGAACAGATGGGGGATACAATATGATAGGAGGAGAGTATATAGAAGACTGTAAGGGAGGATCCGTAAAGAGCGCAGGAAGGAGCCAGGTTCCCATCCATAAGATATTAATGAGATAAGCGACAGTAACCAATCATAAGTCTGCTAAATTTCGTTTGAGATTGTCTGGAGAGAGGAAAAAAGGATCTAGAAAAGAAGATTTTTTTTAATCTGCCATAATTTGTTATTTTCATATATGAGATCATACTCGAGCTGGAAGATATTAGAGATTTTATCAAAGATTATGGGATAATAATCCCTGCGAGAAGGGACTAAGGAGATAGAAGGTCCAGAGGATATAGTATTTTTTACCAGATGGTCCTGAATACCCATATGTTCTGTGATCCATATAAGTGAGATTTTGTAGGATGAGGAGTCTCGGGTGAAGAGAAGATCCCAAAGTTTGATGAGTCAAATTTGGGTTATTGATTAATTATGAGAATTGATAAAATTAGTGCAAATCAGCTAGGAGAAGCCTTGTTCAGAGAAGATGCTTTCATAGCTGTATGTATTGCAAAAAGCTCTGCCGAGAGTATTGAGGTTTTAGGGGGGTGACCATATGTTGAAAAAATAAAGATAATATGTGGCAGCATCAACCCCTGAAGAGGAGAGCCACCAGTAAAAACTAAATTAAAGGTTGGAAATTCTGTTATAATATTACGAAATTGAGTCCTAAAGAAGGCGGGTAGAATAGGAAGCTGTATCAAATTTGGATAAAGAGAAGATTATGTTAGGATATGCGATAAAAATATCCCAAAAAACCAACTCGGTGCCCTTTTTGTCGTGCAATAATTGATTATTTTGTAAAACTTCCTCTATAATTATTTAGTATTAATTTTTAAATGTCGCTATAAAAATTTAAAACAGTTCACTGCAGAAAATGCTTTAAACTTTTTGGCAATAGTTACCTTACCTTCCATTCAAGAACTTTAACCGACTTTGAAGATCTAACCACGTTCTAGTCAATATTAGGCAACTCATAAGTACTGAAACTCCGGTCATCATTCAGAATAAGCAAATTATCTGCTGAACCCGATATTTCACAATTATATGTGATTATTATTTATATTTATATTTATTTATATCATAGGTTCCCAACGAGGGCGGTTCGCCCCCCTCCCCCTTGTAGCCTTCCATGGGGGCGGTAGGGCATTCAGAAGAAATGGGGGGGGCGTTAAAACAGTCGAACCGTCTACCTATTAAGGAAATTAATATAATAGAATATTTTGAAAATACCTACTGATTTTTTATGAATAAATATTTTTGTATCTTATCATTATTGCGTAGAAAAATATCAAAAAATTTAAATTGGCATTAGCTATGCGTATAAATAAATCAGTTTAGTACTGTCGGTGACAAGTCTTTGCAAGTTGGTAAGCAAATTCACGCAATCAAGCATATTTGGGAGAAAAATATGGGATCTTGTTATGACTTGTTTACAGAGCAAGTGCACCGGCATAGCAAACAATCAAACGCATAAAAGTTGATGTCAATCGTCATCGTCAATAATTTATATTTGTGAGCAATAACTGATTAATGAGTGATAAGTCATTAGAGTCATTATTTTTTAATAGCTATAAATCTGTTGAAAAGTTGATTTAGTGAATCCGTGGCAAATTTTGTATTTCAAAATGCCTGAATATAAGAAAAACAAACTGCCGGCAATCATTACATATATGTTTAATTTGTCGAAAAGTATTTTCAAATAAAACCATGCAGCCTTCAAGGCTACAAGAGCATTTGAATAAAATCTATTCTGATAAAAAGGACAAAGATTTGTCCTATTTTCAAGAACTGGAAGTGAAATATTTAAAACATCCAACTATATCAAACTTTTTTTGTCTCGTCTTCTAACCAAAAAGATAATGAACTACGACCTTCATATAATATTTTATTGTTAATCGTAACAGTGGGAAAACCATACACAATTGGCCAGCAATTAAAGAGGTTATAAAAACTGTTCTTCATCATAAAACACCCCCAGATACCATCAGCAAAATATATCTGAGTAATAATTTAGTGCAAAGACTATATAAAATGGCTACAGACGTTGAAATATAATTATGCGATTACTTGTAAATTTTCCATTCAACTGGATGAATCAACTCTGCCAAATAACAAAGCACTACTCTTATACATTCGATTTATAAAAGAAAAAAACAATTTCTCAAGAGTTATTTTTCACTAAAAATTTGGAAACCGATACTAAAGGAGAATCAATATTTAATACAATGAACACGTTTTTTGAAGAAAAAGAAATTCATATTCGTAATATTTTGTTAGCTGCTACTGATGGTGCCCCAGCAATGACGAGGTGTCGTAAATGTTTCAAATCGCATTTGAAACAAGTAGTATCAAATGCACTTCCTGTACATTGTGTTATTCATCGTCAGCATTTGGTTGTAAAAAAGCTTAATGAACGCCTCCATACATCGCTCAACTTCGTTATTACAGCAGTCAATAAGATTAGAATCAATTCATTGAACGACATATTATTGACCAACTTTGTAGTGAAAATGATGAAGATTATAACTGCTTGTTGCTTCATTGAAGTTTCTTGGCTCTCAAGAGGTATTTGTCTCAAAAAAGTCAAAAAACTGCGCGTAAACCTGACTTTATCAAAAGGCGATATCGCTTATTTGACACACCGGTTTAAAATATTCATTGAAGTCAGGTGAAGTCAGTCACAACTGCAAGATGATGAATTGTATTTAATTAAAAACACAAAAAACATCATAGCTGCTTTTGTGGGAAAACTTCTTATGTTCAAACGAAATTTATGCAGAGGTGAATATAGCCACTTTCCCACATTATCAAGTGTCTGTGTAAAACAGGAAGATCTACTTACATCTGCCAACACTTGGATGTTCTTCATGCTGATTTTACAGAACGATTCTAGTATATTTTAAATACGAACGCATTGAGTTGGGTTTTAGATCATTTCGCAAATGCAGATACAGCAGAATCATCAAATTTAGAAGAGGAACTCGTAGAATTCACAACTAATGAAGAATGAAATCCAGAAATGGATTCTCAAGAGTTCTAGCTTCAAAAATCAACACCAGCTCTCTATCCTGGGTTGTGGGTAATAGTACACAAAATTTTAATTGCTTTTCCTTCATCGCAGTTGGCTGAGCGTAGATTCAGTGCAGTAGCTAATTTACTGCATAAGAAAAGGAACAGACTTCACATCACTGAGCATGGCGATTTGCGAATGATGTTAACGAAATTGAAACCCGATATTAACAAATTGCTAAGCTCCGGCTTCAATTATGTCATTATTTCTTATCGATTTTGTGTTTATTTTCAAATTTATAACAAATAAGTCTTTACTAGATTTGATGGTATTTTTAATTAATTTTTACTTTGTGATTCTTAATAGATATATAGACAAATAAAATAGATATAGATAATGTGCAACAATATTTTAATATTTGGTATAATTAACTATTATGGAAGAGGGAACGAATTTTTTTCTTGTAAAGGCAGCGGTTGTCCAGAAAAGGTTGGGAACCTCTGATTTGTGATTATTTATATTTCTCTTTATTTATAAGCGGATTTCGAATAGCCAAACAATCATTGGGAGCTTCTGTAATGCACAACTTGTCGAATGTATGGAAAGCTATACCGAGAATACCAGAATATGCCAAACCGCATACTGCTAGACAAAAGAAGGAATGTCTCCAAGATGTCTTTGCAACGGAATTGCTACAACATCCAGCATACAGACAATTTATTTTAAATTACCTTTCCACTATTCATTATCATATTTTCGTATTGATGTAGCTTCTAACTGATCTAATAAAAATAGGTTGATATAAGCTATTTTGCCTCTAAGAGGATGAGTATTAAAGTGATAAATAAAAAAACTCTTATAATAAACATATCCGACACATACATAATGTTAATTCAAAAATAATACTGACAGTATGTGGATAAAAGTATATATGTCATACCTAATAAAAGGCCCAGTATTTCTTACTGAATATTTTTACGCATTGAAGGTCTCGACCCAACTTACTGCAATATTTCAAAGGATAGAATATGACACGTAATACTTTTAGACATGGATATTTCCGTGTGCGACTTTAAGCTGAGAAAATAGAGCATTATTACTGGAATCTGAGCACTTCCGCATGGGAAAGCGCAATTCGTTTTTATCTGGCTTTTCTTGCTTTTATTTTGAACCCATTTCTATGATATTTTGCCATTTACTGTTCTTAAAAGGGAAATTATAATTAAGACTTGAAAAAAACGTTGAGTATACATAGATGAGTCAGTATTTTGATGTTTTCAAATTTACTATATGAAATATTATTCATATTAGAACATTTCGTATGAAAGTTTATGGAGATAGAGATCTTATATAAATCACCATGAGCGCCGGTGGGCTTTCAAGCAGGTGCATCTGCATCTACACATTATTCTATTAACTAATAAGGTATAATTTATAACAGTGCATCCTTATAATTATAGGTAGATCTTACAGGTCGACATTAAGTTTTTATTCAAACAGTGTCGTAAAAATTGAATTTCTTAATCTTCTTCTGTGAATTTTCCTTCATGGCAGGGGGATGCAAGTGCACCGCTTTACATTTTCCTCCCGACGCCCATGTAAATCAATAAATTATTTATTGACAGTATCTTGTCCGGAACAAAAACTTAGGATATTGTTTTTTACGACTTTTAAAAATGTTGTTCTATATTATTCATGCCTTCTTGTATTTACCAGCAAGTTGGTTTACTTACCGAAAAATGTACGTGCTGAATAGATATCGACGAGGAATGTTATATCTGAAATGTACAAAAAATATTTTATTGTGGGTCACAAAGATAGGGGAGTTTTGGGTTTTCCAAAATAACTTTATTGGCAAGATGTATTATTACAAATTATTAACTTATGAATCCCCTCATTTCTCTAAGACTGCAATGATTCGATTGAAGAGTTTCGTAAAGGCGTTTGATGTTATTTTGAGAAAGTGTGGCTCTGGTACAATGAGAACAAATAATTCCTATGATGTTTGGATCTGCGGACCTGGCTGTCCAGCCTAAAATGGGGATATTCTTCAATTGAAAATACCCCTTAACAACCAGATTGGTATGCACAAGAGCATTGTCTTGCTGAAACATAAAATTGTCGTTTTGGCGTTGTTTCCAAATATTTCCCCAATTTTGTATGAAACATATTTAAGTAGTTCTGACTGTTCCTTCGGCCAGGAATGAAAACAATGTCACTTTTTATACCCGAGGCCTCTCCAAACTATGATGCTCCCACTACCCATTTATCGGTATGAGTGTTCTAACGTTTTTAATGTTAGTAATCACACTATAAGCAACCTGAGAAGATGTCAATGAGCTATATTAGAAGCGACGTATAAGATTGCACATTTTTGTCTGCCTGTCAATGCAGAGTGTTGTTCCAGTAATATTTTTTATTTCTGTACCCTTCAGGATCTTTACTGAAATTAAAAATTACGTATTGACTTCTATCTGTTCATCGAGAGATTTCCGCAATCAACATTGTTCGCTTGTGCATTTTCAAAAATGTTCTTTCGAACGACCCATGATAGATTTATTTTCCCTTGGATAGAAGAAAGAGAAGAAAAGAAATAGAAGACGATAGTACACCGGTAAAATATACCATAAGAATGAGAGTTCCACAAGGCAGCGTTATCGGCCCCTTGCTCTACGTACTTTATACGGCTGATCTCCCAACAACAAAAGACACCACAATTAGTATATTGCCGATGATATACTCATACTTTCATCAAATATAAACTCAGTCGAAACTACAAACCCACCTGAAACTAGTTCAAACCTGGACTCGAAAGTAGAAAATTAAAATAAACGAGACAAAATCAGCGCAAATCAACTGTACCCTCAGAAAAGGACAGAGCCCTAACTTATAAGTAAGTCTAACTTATCTTTAGATAACAAAATTCTATTATAGAAAGCTATCATTAAGCCAATTTGGATTTATGGGATAGAACTTTGGGGATGTACAGTAAATCAAATGTAGCCATTATCTAAAGATGTCAGTCCAAAATATTACGAATGATTGCCACCGCATCTTGGTACATATCAAATCACACTCTTCACGAAGATCCAGATAACTTATGTTAAGGACGTGATAAAGAGCAGCACCATAAAACATCCACCACAAACTGAAAAGCCATTCTAATACTAATACTAGGGTTTTGAATCCAACAAATAACAGAAGACTAAAAAGAAACTGGCCAAAAGATCTGGTAGGAAGATAATGGAGACTCGTCGTTGAGAGAGTCATCTCATCACGCCAACATAGGGAAGTCCAGCCCTCCAGCCATCATATTAGCTTATAGAATATTGTAATTCTGACTGCTAATACATCAATTAAAAAAAAACTTGGATAGAAGAACAATAACTGAAATTGTGGGCTAAAGAAAAATATACAGGCTGTATTTACAAAATATACAACTCCTATCTTTTTCTCCTACCGCCTTATTAATATATTTAACGTAAAATCATATGCAGTTAATATTTAAGTAAAAGTGATATTTACTCTCCGATCATTCGAAATAACCTAAAAATTCCTGTCATTAAGTGGAAATTCAGTTTGGAATTCTAAAATAAAGAACACATCAAATATGGCCTAATATTTGTAACGTTATAAAGACCTTTAGTTTGCGCACTATACGTTCGATCACAATCTAGAGAACTAATTTCATAAATTCCAGATTCAAACTAAAAGATCCATATTTTTTCTCCTTTATTTGGGTTTTTCGCCACTGTCTAAAACTCAAAAAATATCAAAAATACCTTTTTATAGGTATTTTTGATATTTTTTTGAGTTTTAGACAGTGGCGAAAAACCCAAATAAAGGAGAAAAAATATATGAACACGCCACAATCATTCAGACATTACTTAAAAGATCCATGTTAACCAGATATAAAGAACACATTGCCCATGACTATAATATCGGTATTAGTAATTTAAGACTTGTTAAAAATGTAAATAATAATTGCATATGAAAGCATGCGTATGAAAGTATTCAAATAGAAAAAAATGTAAGATGAACCGGGATAAAGGATCTCTTTCTATCAGTCAACTTTTTCAATTATTAATGCAGAGGTATTTCCACACTTGTACAACTTTTGGTCATCAAGATCTTGCGCTTTCAATTTCAACTTTTTGATATAATCTGCAATATCAAGTTTTTGCAATAGTTTACAAATTTAGATAAGAGTAAAGTAGTTTAATTTTATTAAATTAAATAAATATATTAAATTATATATTTAAGAACAAAAGATAAATATATAAAAATAAATATATATATATATATATTTATATATATATATATATATATATATATATATATATATATATATATATATATATATATATATATATATATATATATATATATATATTGGCAAACTTCAGGGCAAGACGAAATCACAATAGAAATACTGATATATATGGAAGAAATAGCGAAGGGGTCATTTTTGTCATTGCTAAACAATATCATAATAGAAAAGGAAGTGCTAACAGACTGCAATATAGATATATTATTGCCCTTGTTTAAAAAAGGAGATATCAAAGAATATAAAAACTACAGAGGGATCACACTAACAAGTATACCTGAAAAAAGATTTACCAGAAAAATTAGAAGCCACATTAGATGAACTACAGTATGGTTTTAGAAAGGATCGAAGCATACAAGATCTGATATTTATAATTAGACAACTAGGAGAAAAACTGTTAAGAAAAGAAACCGAAATCCATATTTGTTTCATTGACCTGAAAAAAGCATTTGATAGAGTAAAAAGAAGGGATGTCTGAAAAAGTCTAAAGAGGAGTAGAAGAGAGAGTAATAGAAATTATCAAGGTCTTATACAAAAACAAGAAAAATATAATAAGAACACACAACGATGAATCCACAGAATTTGAGACAGGAATAGGCCTCAGACAGTGCTGCGTAGTGAGTCTACTGTTATTTTCAGTAGTTATTGACGATAGCAAAACAAAATGCAAGAAAACAAAAATAGATTTTAGAAAAATGAAAACGATGACAACACAAGAATTAATGCTCGCTGATAAAATGGTCCTAATGGCAGATTATGAAGAAAAACTGTAACATAACTTAGCGATATAAAACGAAGAGCTAAGAACAGTAAACATGGAAATAAATATCGACAAAAGCAAAACAATGGTCATTGCAGGCACAAAAATAAAACATAAAATTGTACTCGATGGAAAGGTATTGGGACAAGTCAAAAACTATAAGTATTTAGGCGCAATAATAGAAGATAATGGAAAAATGGATGGTAAAATGAAGAAAAAAAAATGGGAAAAGCAGGCCAACGATTCAATACCCTAAAAGAACATTCCTAGAATAAGGAGAGATACACTGAAGAGAGAGAGGCACCGAAATAGGTAAAAGCAGATATATTGCAGCGAATCTTGGGCCTTAACAAAGAGAGACAAACATAGAGGGAATTACCAGAGATAGGGTGAGAAATACGAAGTAATGGAACAACTGAAAATGAAACAAAGAGAAAAAGCTATAGAAGAAAGACATCTACGCTAGCTAGGACACATCCACACCATGAATGAAGAATTAATAAAAAAAAATACATGAAGGGAAAACATGGGGAAAAAATAAAGTTGGATATCCAAGACTGAGATAGGAAGAACGCAAAAAAACGAGGAATTCATTGGAATGAGTCTAGAAAATTGGTACTGGACAGGAGCTCATGCAGGGTAAATCCATGAAATTTCATTCATGCTGAAATTTAAACTATCAGTCTTCACCTAAACTTAAAATAAAAAGCAATAAAACTGTAATTTGGGTGTATAAGAATATTTTTTTAGTATATATTTTCCTGTAGTAAATATTCCATTGTCCATACAGATTTTCTGTATTTTTCCTTTATTTTCCGTACTCTTACCAACACGATCACTCATAGCGACTAACATGACAATGTCAAATGTATTCATGAAACTGAAATTACACAGTTAATAGTACAAACTAAATGTTTTTAACATTTTTCAAAAACCGTCTTTACTGAACTCGACAGAAATGTTGAATGAAACTGATGCAAACATGTGGACGGGAAGGACGCCTACGTCTTACCCTGCGCTAGGATGCATACAAGTTGAAAGGCACGTTGAAAAGTACGTTGAGTGGAAAAGTTGAACAGATGGGGATATATCATAACGCTTACTTTACTTAACGGTTCACGATTTTTACACGCTTCGTTAGGTTGTAATACAAATATAATATAACTTAGATTTAGAATTAGATTGAACCGTCTCCTGATGATGCTAAAATGGCCAGCGAAATGTGCGTCGAGAAGTTTAAAAAAGTTATATGGTGTTTAGTTGTAAATTTGTTCAAGCCGAGTAAAATCTGAAAATATAGTTTCATTATCAATGAACGCGTTGCTTTATACGATGCTACCTTATACAATTTTAAAAAATTCTCTTACTCAAATAAAAATGCCCAACAGAATTTTAGCCAGTTCATTTTTTTTTGTTAAAAAGTAACATTTCCCAACTATAAAAAAACTTCCAAGGGATTATTTTGCAGCGCGGCTTTATCACGCTGTAGCAAAACATTTTCTTTAATTATAAAGGATGGTCGTTTTTTGACGAAAACATTCTAATTAGTCCTAAGTCTTTGCAAATTTTATTCCTGATATTAATATCTACAGCTTTATATTGAGTACATCTATTTCAACAACATGTAAAGTTTTCTCACGTTTATCTATTTTTTTTTAATTGCTTGCTGTTGTGGGGCAGCACATTAACTTAATATGGGTTATTCTTTTTATACCATTATATATATATATATATATATATATATATATATATATATATATATATATATATATATATATATATATATAAATATATATATATATATATATATATATATATATATATATATATATATATATATATATATATATATATATATATATATATATATATATATATATATATATATATATATATATAATATATATATATATATATATATATATATATATATATATATATATACTATATAT
>JARFXV010001828.1:0-47500 GCA_031761425.1 Cosmopolites sordidus
CAATTTTCTAATACAGGCTGTCATTTCATGAACGTGAAACTTAAAATTCATATTTTTATCGAAATAAACACCCATATATTCACAATGATCGGAAAATTCAATTTCTTGACTCAAATCAGTACACTTGTAACATGGATTAGTAGTGTGAAGAATCAAACACTATGGCGATTAGAGAATGACAATAAAGAACATTTAGTTACATTAATTGCAAGAAAGTTATAGTCCAGTAATTCTTTTATTAGATAAAAATCTTTAGATACTGCATTAATTGGATTATCAAAGCAATTTCCGGTATCATCAACAAAACAAAAGGATATTCCATCGATTTTTAATGAAAATGTGTTACCTTGAGCGACTTGACAATTTACATTTACAAACTCATTATAAATATTACCGATTTAACTTTTTGAGACCTGATCTTGATGTATGATGAAATTAAACTTAGAGTAGTATCTCTTATTCCATAGTTTTTAAGTTTAGTACACAATAATTTATGACTTATGGAATCAAATACTCTTTGAATGCTAGGAAATAATCCAATAACATATTTACTATGGTCAGAGTTCTCACTAATATATTTTGACACATCAAAGAGTATATGAGATGTGGATATGCCCTTCTGGAAACCATACTGCCTCTTAGACAATACTTTATGTTTGTCCAGGAGTTTGTCCATTTTATATAACGATATGGTTAGTGAAATGGATTTGTAGTTTTCCAATACCGCTTTATCACCACCCTTATGAAGAAGAATAATTATAGCTAAAATCCGATGAAAATTTGCCTTGGGTAAAACAGAGATTGAAAATGCGAGTTATTGGCTCATAAACATAATATTTTATTTCAATTAAAATTTTATTAGTAAGTTCACGCTCAACAAAACTGTTGGATTTTCCTAATTTATCTACCAAAGACATAATTTCATTATTATTAACTGAAGTTAAAAATATGCATTCATACACTACTAAATTCTTCATTAATTCATCATAATTCATTGGTCATCTTAAAACTATAGTTAAGGTTCGATGTATTCAAAAACAAAAATCAAGAATTTAATAAAAATAGTCTTAAAAATAATTTTACTGCGATACATTTAGATAGTTTCATACATTTTTAATTGCTATAAAACAATATATTCGTTGTATATCAATAGAAACCCGTATACATGTGTTTCCAAGAATAAAGCAACAGGGTACAATACTTCACAAATATTTCTAACAACTCTTGTAATAGAAAAAAAAATGTTAGAACCAACAATGTAAACTTCTACAATTATACAGAAAAATTAAATCCCAATCCAATCAATTAAGAAAAAATCCTAACATTCAAACACAGAAATAAGTTGTTATTTTGCAAACTAAAACCATTTACAGTAGCACACAAAACACAAAACCACTTACAATTTCCAAGTGTTCGGCAGAAATTACTTTCCTAAGTTTTCCAAAGTCTGCATGTTATTTATGTTAATTGTATTGCCGTTATTACCCTTTTTCATGTATATATTTCCATGTCTCGTCCAAAAGTACTTGTAGTCGGAGTTTTTCAACTTTCTGGCGTGGAACATAAACAGTCCCTGGCGTGGAACATAAACAGTCCCTTCTGGCGTGGAACATAAACAGCTCATATAAATTGGCAAATAGGTTGTGAAGGCCTCTAAATGGCGGGTAGATAGATGTCTCATGATTTTTCGTTTCTTTCAAAATTTTTCCTTGTCCTGCATGATTACAAAAGTGATTTCAATTGCTGGTGGTGTGTCTTAACTCTTTAATTGCGGAGGACAGAAAATGTCGCTTATTTTTTATAGGAAAATTTAGTGCAATTCCAATTTTTTTAACAAATTCAAAAGAGTCAATTACAGGAGTTTTTGGTATACCCGTTATTTCAACTAAATGTAACAAGGACTTCTGGTCTAGTTTATCAGACTCAATTTCAAGTCCTTCAGTTCTATTTTTCATGGCCAATTTCTCACGCTGAAGGTTATAAATCGTAGCAGAAATAGATTCGATTTTACTGCTTTGGCTTTCAATCTCAACTATAACCACTTATTTTGTGAATAAAGAGACTCAATCGAGTTACCCAACCCCCTCTCTAATTCATCCAATTTCTGCAAGAATTCGAGACAAAAATCTCGCAATAGCGCTGCAATATTTTCTTTTGTTGATGCTTCCATGGTCTTTCGACTGACTATAGACGAATCAGAGCATCGCCAACGTTTACATTCATCACTAATCGTCAGAATATCGCTCTCATTCATTTTCCCGCAACAGCCATGGCAAACTACCATGGCTACTTTATACATACTGTGCAGGTTTTCGATGAGATATCAGAACTAATGAAACAAATTCTTGTCCCTCGAAATATAAACGAATATAAATGATTTATTACTTAGAGATTTATTATTTAGAGCTCGAAAGTACGTACCGACCGAATAGAATGCACAAAAAAACAATAGATCGCCCGAAAACGCGTCCACATACTCCGAGGTACGAACTGATACCGAATATTTGTACTGGACATGGATAATTGATACTGGATATTTTTTCCTCAAGATAAAATGAAGTTACCGGATTATCACTTGCAGTTTTTATAGTGCCTAATTTTAATAACTCTAGCGTTCTTTATAGATATGTAGACTTTTTTTTATATCTGACACAAATCAACTAGAGCTCTCTATTCCATATTTCCTTCTATGCCATAAATTCTATGACCCTCCAGAGCTTTTACCATTCCAGAGGTACCAAGGGTATACAACTCATAAATAAGTGTATCTATGATTGTCATTAACCGAATTTAAGTATATAATATTTGTATTTCTAAGATATGAATATTTGAAAAACAAAAATAATGTCATAATATAATTAGCATAGCATCAATAATATTCTATTAGAGTTATTGGCAAACAAATGAAAAACTAAACATTGATATACTCGGAGAAAGTGAAACAAGAGAACAAGTCCAGCAGGAAATAAACCCTTACCTAAAATCAGTCCTAACAATAACTGAAGAAAAAACAAACTCAAAAAAAAAATGGACCATCATTAAAAAATCCCAGAGTGAAGAAAAAACAAAACTGGATGAATGAAAATATTTTGATATTTATGGAAAAACGAAGAACAACCAGAATAAATACAAGACTGTTAAAAATTGAAAAAAAATTGAAAGAAAAATTACCCGGTGAGAAGTGTGCGAAAATTGAAAAAGTTGAACGAAACATACGACAGCATATCTATATATATATATATATATATATATATATATATATATATATATATATATATATATATATATAGACATCGAAAAGAAGCCTTAAAGATGAACAGAATATATACACCTTTTTGAAGATCATAAATAAGTACCGCAAGAGCAAATGATAAAAGACATAGAAAACAAACTAAACATAACAATAGAAAATGTCAAATATTCACTTAATGTTACAATACAATGCAATACAATACAATACAATACAATACAATACGATACAATACAATACAATACAATACAATACAATACAATACAATACAACACAACACAACACAACACAACACAACACGACACGACACGACACGACACGACACGACACGACACGACACGACACGACACGACACGACACGACACGACACAACACAACACAACACAACACAACACAACACTACACACGACACGACACGACACGACACGACACGACACGACACGACACGACACGATACGACACGACACGACACGACACGACACGACACGACACAACACAACACAACATAACACAACACTACACACGACACGACACGCGACACGACACGACACGACACTACACGACACGACACGACACGACACGACACGACACGACACTACACGACACAACGCAACGCAACGCAACGCAACGCAACGCAACGCAACGCAACGCAACGCAACGCAACGCAACGCAACGCAACGCAACGCAACGCAACGCAACGCAGCGCAACACAACACAAGACTACACAACACAACACAACACAACACAACACAACACAACACAACACAACACAACACAACACAACACAACACAACACAACACAACACAACACCACACCACACAACCCCACACCACACAACACCACACCACACAACACCACACTACACCACACCGCAACACACCACACCGTCCGCACCGCACCGCACCGCACCGCACCGCACCGCACCGCACCGCACCGCACCGCACCGCACCGCACCGCACAACACCACACCACACAACACAACACAACACAACACAACACAACACAACACCACACCACACAACACAACACAACACAACACAACACACCACACAACACCACACAACACCACACCACACAACACAACACAACACAACACAACACAACACAACACAACACAACACAATACAACACAACACAACACAACACAACACAACACAACACAACACAACACAACACAACACAACACAACACAACACAACACAACACAACACAACACAACACAACACAACACAACACAACACAACACAACACAACACAACACAACACAACACAACACAACACAACACAACACAACACAACACAACACAACACAACACAACACAACACAACACAACACAACACAACACAACACAACACAACACAACACAACACACCACAACACAACACAACACAACACAACACAATACAATACAATACAATACAATACAAGACAATACAATACAATACAATACAATACAATATAATACACTACAATACAAAACAATACAATAAAATACAATATAATGCAATACAATAAAATACAATGCAATACATTACAATACAATACAATAGAATCCAATACGAATAACAATACACAACACAATACAATACAATAGAATCCAATACGAATAACAATACACAACACAATACAATACCAATATAATACAAAGTATAAATGCAATACCAATAGAATTAGTAATTATAGAATAAGATGTTTAGTGAAACTGGAAGAATACCAAGTACAAATAATATCAAACTTTTTCAGTTCGATTTACAGCACAGGTATACCATCAGAATAGTTGACTTCAATTTTTTCAATGATTTCTGAATGATGACATCTGAATACATATTGAACAGTGTCGATAAGAGGTTGCATCCCTGCCTTTCTCCTCGTTGTATGTGTATGTCTTTTAAATATTCTCGTTCCACACTGATTCTTGCTATTTGTACATGATCTCTATTATCCTCAAATGTCGCTTATTTATTTGCTTTATCCATAGTAGCTCATCAATTACCTTACTTTATCGAAGGCATTTTTAAAATCCATAAAGCACACATGCATATCTTTATTGACTTCAAGGTACCGTTGTACCATTACATTAAAACTAAAGAGGGCATCCCGAGTACCAAACCGATTTCTAAACCAAAATATGTATTGATCAACTGCTTTTCTAAATATAAATAAAATCGATTATGTACTATCTTTAAGTAAGTACAGCTCAACCAACATAGCTTGGCCTCCGAGGTTTGGATGCGCAGTAGCCTAACACCTGAGAGCTCATTCAACGCAGTGCATTCGTGGTGCTAACATCGGTCAACTAGTTAGTAAATCATGTCTGAATGATTGTGGCGTGTTCATATATTTTTTTTTATTTTTGGGTTTTTCGCCACGTAGGGCTACTATGGACAAAGCAAATAAATAATCGAAATTTGAGGATAATGGAGACCATGTACAAATAGCAAAAATCAGTGTGAAACGAGAATATTTAAAAGACAAACACATAAAGCGAGGAGAAAGGCAGGGATGCATCTTATATATGCTTATAGACACTGTTCAATATGTATTCAGATGGCATCATTCAGAAATCATTGCGAGGCAAAGCATCAGGTAACATTAATGAAAATAAGTGTCTATGAAGTATTTTGTAGGCCTAAATCCGAAAATGATCAGCTAATTACTGTAACACTTACAGTTGTTTTTGTTATAAGGGGTCGGTGGTGGGAAAAAATGATACGACTCATTTTTATAATCTAATATACTAAAAAAAAAGGTTTTAAAGTAGTGTTTGAGAATGTAAAATCGTTTTACGAAACTATAGTCACACAAATTTTGTTTTAAAAATAAAAGTGATAGATAACAAAGTAAACAATTGCTATATTCCTTTTTAAAAAATGAACTATCACAAAGTAATGGACAAATAAATCAATCAAAAATCTAATATTCATTTAATATAAACATCTAAAAGGTGTTAAATATATACAAAAATATTACTGAAGATTATGTGAATAAAAAATGTATTACACGAAATGTCATACACGACAAAACAAGAAAAGCTTTTCCTGTTTCCTCTTGTGTTCTGTAGCATCATCTCTTTTTAAAATACCAGCATTAGTCGTCCATCATAAATGAGTTCCAGAGTCCCGGTATCTTGCTTCCATCGTTCTGATGTGCTGGTGAAACCTCTCGCCCTGTTCGTCGGTTACTACAACCAAATTTTCCAGAAAAAAATCCAAATGGGAATGTAAAAAATGCATTTTTAAAGACATCTTTCTTGTTGCCCAGAAATCGTTTATACTTACAAAATACCCTCAAGCTGCCAATTTCTTTCCATTTAATTTTTCTTGAAAACGGAAATTACCTAGGAGCTTCCTTATCTGAGGTCTAATAAAAGTACTTTCTTTTAGTTTTGCATCACTTAATTGAGTACCAATGATAACAATTAAAACATATATATATATATATATATATATATATATATATATATATATATATATATATATATATATATATATATATATGTATATATATGAATATATGCGAGAAGTGTGCGAAAATTGAAAAAGTAGAACGAAACATACGACAGCATATTAATATATATATATATATATATATATATATATATATATATATATATATATATATATATATATATATATATATATATATATATATATATATATATATATATATATATATACTAGTATTTGTTTCACAATATATTCAAAATATTTTATGACATGTTTCGGCCTCACGACCATTCTCAAAGAGAGTTAAAAATTATTATAAACTGAACTAAAGTTTAAAAGTGCTGATAAGAGAGGTCGGTTTTTTTTGTCTTGTTAAAGTTATGACACTCTCAATAATTGGGGTATCTCCGAAGTCTAGCAGGGTGCTTGTCAAGTTTTTACCGTCGTATATGGTCTTTTTAATTTCGGAAATTTACAAATAATTTAACAGCCTGCTTTTATTGCAACTATGAATTAATTTGACATAATTTGTGTTTAAAAAATTGTGCTGATATAATTAATATTCGGTAAAGCCCGTGTTTGCTCTTTCTTTGTTATTATTTAGCATCGATGCAAGGTTATTCTTATTAACAGAGATAATATTAATGTCACAATATACAATTGTCACTTAATTGAGAAAATATTTCTTTTAACTACTATGAAACCATTATTTTCTTTGCCCATAGCTTTGATAAATATTTTAATTTTATTAAATATTATTAGAAGCACCTTTTTGGGATTAACAAACGAGACATATTTTATGTTTGAAGTACCAGGTTCAAACGAAGTTCTGTGAGGCCAATTTTTCTTATTGTAATGTTCTTTTGTTGCCCTGTCCCATAAACACAAAAAATAGCAATGCTTTGTACAATCCCCTTGAAGTCCTTGCAATATACCTATTACTTTTAATTCCCACAAATATCCCACTTATACTGTTCATATTTAACGCGATTTAGTATGGTTGCTAAGTCGTCATAGCTTTATTTCATTGACACTTAATACGCTAAAGGAATAGGTGGGTTTTTGTTTTTCATTATAAAGCAAGACTACTTTTAGGCTGTATTTCGATGTATGAAAATACGCCACTCGAAATTATTATGTTCCATATTAAGCTCATTCATTAAACCATCAATATAACAACACTCAGCGATAGCGATCCTTCCATTTTATAAAAACTTGAAAATATTATATTCCGTTTTTGGTAAACTGAAACACTTACATTTTTATCTAAAAGGTTCCACTGTTTTTCCGAAAAGGTTCCGATTTTTGTTTTGACAATCCCAGGTTACGTGCCAAATCATTTAATCTGAGTCATCATTCTGAGTTATTAAGCGAGGTTTATTGTAATTGTTAAAAATGTTGGGTCACAACTGGTGTTCTTAGGAAGTTGTGAATCCGATCCTGATGAAGAATTAGAATCACCGGGACACATGTTATCTAGGTTTAAAGACGCAATCGGTACCGGTAGTTCTAACTATGAGGGACTGGCCTAAGCACAGAAGGAAAATTTGGATACTGAATTTTGTTGCTTTGCTTTTTTGAAATCCCTTCTGTTTTAGTGATGCAAAAGTAGCAATCATTTACATGATGAATAAGTTCTCTCTACACCTTAGAAACAGCAAACGACATAGAATTTTTCTTGCGATGTATCCACTGCACTAAATTTACATATCAACTCACACAGCAAACATGAGCCCAACTTTTATCCTAAGCTCCAATTTAAGACTTAAAATAAAAAAGATAGCCTTTTTTGACTTCCTCGAATATAGATCTAGCTTGTGACTATAAAATAAATTGTATAACTATGAAATAAATATACTATATATATAGTATACTATGAAATAAATTTAACATAACCCCAAAGGAATTAATCTGAAGGCGTGAAATAACATGTTCTTGGTGACCAATTAACAGGTCGGTTCCTCAAAATAATTTCCTCATCGAATTGTTCCCTCTATAAATCCATTGTTGCATTGGCTATATATCATATGCAGCAAGCCTGTGTCATACAGTATCATCCATATCCTTCAACTAACAAATATCATTGAAATTCGGAATTAAATAATCATAGATCATTGCTCTGTAATAATTCAGCAGCGTGAAATGTGTTCGGAATTTATCGATAATTCGGTGAATATAAATGGCTCTATAAGTTTTACGTGCAGGACACTGATTTTGATTATAAATTTCAACATTTTGCAAGCGTTGCTCCAATGTTAAACATTCCATGATGATTTGCAGATACATTTATGAACTTTTGACCTTAATGAGTTAAAATAATATTTTTATATTTATTTCGTAAATTCTACTAATTTTTTGCACCGTTATGAGGATATGTAGTCCTTAAAATGGTAGTATAGGCTTAAAATACTTTCGGAACTAAATGTTAGCCCATTATGATAGTAATATCTGTTGCTGCTATTCAAACAATTAATTTTGGTTCTCGGATATTGCAGATAATACAAGTTTTTCGAGCTTTTGCGTTTCACGCAGATTAATTTAACATGTTTCGCAAAACTGTTCCCCATACTGAACCGCATTTGTACATTTTATAATGTGAAATCAGGATAATTTATCTATAATGATATGGAATTTGTTATTTTTTACGAATTTAATTTGTGCTAAATACCGTAAAATGTCAAACAAAATATTGTGTAAATACGAGGATATCGTGAAAAAACAGATTTTCTTACCGGTGGCGGTGCGATCGCAAAGACGATTCAATTTATGAAAAGTAGCTTCTTTTCTGGCAACGCTCCATGAATTTTAAGCCGATATAACATTTAGTTTTATTTTGATAGTATTAGAAAGCAGACATTTTTGCTCTCTTCAAAAAAAGGCAATTTCGTATATTGGCTGAACATTAAATTTTACTCGGAAAAGACATCGCGTAAACCGAAGGAAAGTTCAAGTATTATAGGGAAGTTCTTCACATTTCATGGTTCATAAGTGGTCTTTTAACTTTCGATGTGGTCGAACTAGCACTGATAGCTAGAGTGAAGGTCCGCGTTCAGGACATCCCTTTGAGGGCACTACTAAGGAAATGGTCAACAAAACTTATAATATTGTGTTATCCAATCTATCGCAAAGTAATTGTTCGAAACTATTGAGATGATAAACATCTCGGACAAATACGTACGATCAATTCTTTTATTGGAATGTTCGGTGTGAAACACTAAACTCAAAGAGATTTACCACTAAACACCAAATCACTTTCGACTCAAAGTTCAATAAATCACCCCGCTGCATAAACAACTTCTCAACCGGAATCAAAATAAATCTAGCCTTATTATTTCCCTCATCCTGGCTCCGGAATAATCCATCAATAGGAGCTGTACATTCGAAATGTTATAGAAAGCGCGGTAAGAGAATCTGAAACTGATGAACTGGTGAGCGGGACAATAGAGGTGACAGATTGGTTGATTTTATTATGATCGATATATGATGGAGCTACAGCGACAATTCACCTTGATAACCATGAAGTGGAAATTAATGTAGATCGAGGTGTAGGGCAGGGTGACGCAGCATCACCTATACTTTTCTCGGCTGGCCTTGAAGAAGTATTCCATAAACTGGATTGGGAACAGGATGGTGCAAAGATCAACGGTGCAAACTTAAACCCTCTTAGATTTGCAGATGATATCGTTCTCCTTTCTCAAGACCCAGAAAAGCTGCAAAAACGCATACAAGGTCTGCAAAGGACTGGTAAACCATTTGGCTTAAAAATAAAGCTGAAAAGAGTCAGGTTATGTTCAATAAATTCGTTAAAGATAGAAGAACTTCAGTTTTAGGAAGGGATTTGGAGAATGTGGACCACTTTACATATCTTAGACAAAAGATTTTGATTTTGAGGAGGGGGATACTGCCCGGGAGGTGGAACGGCGTATTAAATGTGGAGGGCAGGTTTTTGGTAGGCTCAACATGGTGCTTAAGAGCAGACTCCCACTTTGCCTAAAAAGAATTGTCTTCGATCAGTGCGTCCTATCCGTTATAACATGCGGAAGTAAAATCTGGACACTCACATAGCAATCAGCTCAAAAACTTCGGGTAGCACACAGAGAGGAATGGAAAGATGTATGCTTGGTAGTACAACACGAGAAAGATCTGCGCATGGATCAGAAAACAAACAAAAGTGTGTGACATTATTGGAAGAGTAAAGCAATTGAAATGGAGATGGGCAGGAATATATAGCGAGGCGATGGGACGACAGATGGACCAAGGCAGTCCTGGAGTGGATACCGCTCGATCGCAAACGTCCGCGAAGAAGACCGAAAGCATAATGGACTGATGACATCGTTAAGTATATTAGACCCGATTATATTAATTAATATAATATAAATTATATTAATTAAGCACGGTGTGTATCCAAAAGTATATGTTGGACAAACAAGAAAGTATTTTTTCACTAGGCTGAATGAACATAAAAGAACAATTTTAAAATGTTACATAATGAAAATAAATGAAAACAACTAAATCTCTTAGAGAGCCTAGAAATTAATAAAAGAAAAAATTTGGGTAAGGGTATGATGAGTGGCCTGAATGGTTCACCCCTGTTAAATTTATATTACGCTTCCGGACATTGAACAGAAGGATTTCCCCACTATCATCATTTATTAGGTCGATAAACAGTTTAGGTTCTAACTTTTTTTCTTACTGTTAGTTAGTTATAGTTCGTATTATAATTTTTTATAATTTAATAAAATATTAAATCATGGCTTTCTATATGTGACGCGAATCGTTTAAAATGTTTAATGGTGTGAAAAATTAGTGCTAATAGTTTTAACCTTGACATTAAACGACACTAATGTGTAAGTTTTCCTTAAAAAAAAAAAAGAAACCAAATTTATACCAAAACGAATGGAATAATTTTCATATGGAATAATATTCTAACAATTGGCGATGTTGCCAATTATAAGAAAAATAAAATAAATAGTGTTTTCTGTGGACATTGTAGCATTTTGGATACATATTTTAGGAAACAATTTTTCCAAAATAATGAATATCAATCATTAATGACACTTACGAAAATTGTATCCCTTAATATGTATAGAGATTATTTTATAACAGTTAATAATTTTATTGGTGTATTTGTCTTGCTTCTTTCTGTTGTTTTTTTTAATGGACATTATTAAGATATGTTTCCATTCAATTAAGGTTTTGTTAATGGTTAGTATGTCGTTAAAGAGTTTTAATATGTATTTTGACTTTAGAACTACGATTATAGTAATTTCGTTCCATGCTTCCCTTGCACCTTTCCATATTACATATTCTTCCACATTTTTTAGCGGGAATGATCATCTGGCATACTTGGTGATGATCTAATCATGTACTATTCTGTATTGACAATCAAAATTCCTAAATCAAAAATACAATAAACCTATAACTCGAACAACTATCAATTAAAATCAGCTGTTCCTTTTCCACCAAGAAATTGACCAAAACTATGCCTAAAGAAACTTATATCATTACAACCACCCATCAATATTTTTCAAAGATCAAGGATTAAGGAGATTAGCTTAATAATATAGCTTAAAAAGCAACCTTAAAAGACCCAAGGACCTTTTTTACATATTATTAGGATCTCCATCCTTTTACAACCCCATATTTAAATCATATTTTTTCAAGCCCTTCTATTTGAAGTCATTGCTATTACATCACCAAAAACATATAATATTATGTATCTGTTTCCTTTATTAATATCTAATTATATTAACACCAGGCGATATTGTGGAAAATTTCTCTTCTCCTACTCCAGTTTTGCCCTGAATAAGAAAATTAAGTATTTAATATACGCTTTTTGTTCCTTTCAATCAGTTTGAAGAAAATTCAAACTGATTTTTTACTAAAACGAATAAATAATAAACCAGAAACGAATCAAATTGTTTTTTGCTACATCACACAATTCGACTCCAAGTTCAATAAAGCACCCTGCTGCATAAACAACTTCTCAACCGGAATCAAAATAAATCTAGCCATATTATTTCTTCCCTTATCCTGGCTCTGGAATAATCCATCAAAATAGGAGCTGTACATTAGAAATGTTATAGAAAGCGCGGTAAGAGAATCGGAAAAGATGGTATAAAAAGGGGCAGCTTGGTTTTAACTGTGGTGAATCTTAAATTTTCTAGGTTTTGTATTGGTTGAACAATCGCTGTGATGCATAACGCATGGTAAAAACATGAAATTATTAAATTAATGCGTCTTTCGAAATTGATAGATTTTCAATTAAATAGTAGTAAATGCATTTATTTTCGTAATAAACTACAAACCCGATGCATTATATTAGCCGATGCGAAAATGTCTGTTCTATAAAAGATCAAGTTGTGCAACAGCGATTTCAAGTTTATTATATTATACTACAATATACTTTTTACTGCATACAGCTCACTAAACTATAAAACAATTTTCATATAAATATAATAGGAAGCAAAAATATTACATTCTGAATATATATATATATATATATATATATATATATATATATATATATATATATATATATATATATATATATATATATATATATACACATATATAAATATATACACTATGAAAATATATTTTAATGGCTTATCATTGATAAACAGCGTTATAGATATAGAACATCGTTATCGATATTCTATAGGATTTTTCGTCAAGGGCTCTCGAAATGTATATGTAAATAAAACAATTTGTGTACGAGAGATTATTTTTTTCTTTTATTTGTAAGAATATTCGATTAAACTACGGTTTCCTAAGGAAGGGGTACCGTTATTTAATGGCCGTGATGTGGCGGATATAAGAAAACGGCCGTAAGAACGGTAACAACAGATATTAACTTCAGATATTAACTTCAGATTAAATAATCTCCTAATGATGCTAACATGGTTAGCGAAACGTGCGTCGAGCAGTTCAAAAAAGCGTTCTGGTGTTAGATATTAACAAGTTTAGATATTAACTTAAAAAAAATACTGTCAACGGACAGTGCGAGTATTGCGATACAGAATGGATGATCTGGATATAACACATAGTACTTTATTTACTATATTTGGACGATATTTAGTCATCGGAAGACGAAAAGGACATCGCTACACGGGAAAAAAAGTTCTATGACTGTTTATCACCGCTATGAGGGCCGTCATCCAAATGGCAGCACCCCTATTTGATATATCGGTCACAACCAATGCTCTCTAGGAAACTAACATCATCTGATTTGCATAAACAACGTTTTAGTGGCATCATTACGGCTGCTAGATAACAACACCGCTTTCTTAGGATGGTTTAACCCTTTCGCCTCGAGTGGGACATATATGTCCATCCACCAACATTTCAAATCTAACTGGTGGGACAACCATGTCCCAGAAACCCACTGTTTGAGTGTATTTCAGTAGATTACACTCTTCTACAAGAAAACGAAGTGGCAGCACTGCTTTGATCGACGCTGATAAGCACTGATAATATTATAACCTTTACGATTTTTCTTTGTCGTTGGTTTGCACTTGTTTAGTTATCATTTTTAGTCATTGTTTTGGTGAATTTTATTCTATAATTCACAAAAAAAGTGTGTGAAAATAACAAACTAATCATTTATGAAAACATAATGGATAAAAGGTATGTTTTTTATTGTTTTTATTTTAATTTTTTGTACATGGGACACATGAGTCCCATGTATATCAGTACATGGGACCATAGTGTCCCATTAGTATCCAAACTAAGTTATTTGTAATTTTTACAGATTGACTGAATCTGAGTTGATAGCCATGCTATGTGATTCTGATGAGGACAATGATGGGGACTTATCGTCTGACGACTCTGATGGTAACTATGTTCCGAAAAATGAGAATTTAAATGCTCTTGAGGATGATAGTGAGGACAGTAATGGGGACGACATACAAGAACCAACAACAACAAGTACACCAACACCTCCTTTTCCAGTCGTTCAAGCAACTAATATTTGGAGAGAACAACGTGTAGATGATATAATTCAGATCGAGGAGCATCCGAACTTGATGTGTTTTTCAAACTTTTTCCTAAAAGTTTATTTATGTTTATTTCACATTGCATAAACGAGAGAATAAAAATGATGTATAAAAGGCAAAATGAAACGGACATGTATGAGATAATGGTGGTTCTAGGTTGTGTAATGATTATGTCATATAATCGTGTTCCAGCATTTGCCCATTATTGGTCAAATAATGAATCACTAGCAAATGTCGCTATAAAAAAAGCAATTAGCAGAGATAGGTGCACATTTCTTTTATCAAAATTATATTTCAATCTGCCAGATAAGCCTGATAATGCTTCTAAAACTTATTATATTGATGAGCTCTTAAATTGTTTGAAACAAAAATTTCAATTTGCTCGATCAGAGAGTTCCATCCAGAGCATAGATGAAGCTACGGCAAAATTCAAAGGTCGTTCAGCTATGAAGCTACCTTCCACTAAAACCCATAAGGCGGGGAATAAAACTTTGGGAAAGCAGATTCCAAGACTGGCTATCTTTATGATGTGAATGTTTATTCGGGAAAGGAATCAACTCAACTTCAAAACACAGACTTTACTTTGGGTGAACGTGTAGTCAGACGTCTGGCGAGTACGATGCGATGAATGGATACAACACTGTGTTTTGACAGATATTTTACTAGTGTAAATTTGAGGAACACAGCTCCTTTCCCTTGTGTAGGTACTGTTATGGCAAACAGAAAGAATCTACCTAGTTTTAGGACACTACAAAATAAAGCAGACTGTTTCAAAATGTTCAATGAAGTAGGATCCTTAGCTGTAATGTGGAAAGATACCAAAAATGTCTTGCTTCTTTCAAACTGCCACTTGAATAACACCCAAACCATTATGCGAAAAATGAAAGATGGTGCTACAATTGAAATTCCATGTCCTGAAGGATTTGTTTTTTATAATGAATTCATGGGGGATGTAGACCTGGCCGATCAAAAAGTATTCACTTATGATTTGGATCGAAGGTCTACTAAGCGGTGGCGAAAAGTATTTTACAAACTTATGCTGAGTGCAGTGGTAAACAGCTGGGTAATATTTCAAGACCTGAAGCATAAAAAACGTCTCTCTTGTCTTTTCTTGTACCATTAGCCGAAAACTTAATTGCCTTCGGAAACCAGCGGTGTAAACAAAAAAGAAGAACTTGTGGCCAATTTGGACCAAGGCCAAAAAAAAAAACAAAGCTGATGAATGACTTTTGCACCATACTTGACTTTTTAAATTTTTTATGCAACTTTTTTCATTCATACACTTATTTTTTAACTTTTATGTTTTAGTAGTTATATTTTTACAAATAAATTTTACCATTCTAAAAGTCTGTTCTTATTTTCGTGTCAAGGAAAGTTACTTTCGCAAAAATGGGTAAGTGTGCTAAACCAACCTGGGCAGTATTGTCCCACCAATAAATACTAATGGGACACATGGGTCCCATTAATTATTAATTATTTGCGCTAATTATTATTTTTTTAAATATTTTTCCCGTTTTAAGGATCGATACATTGATTATAAAATCTGTTTATTTAAAATTCTACAAAAATTCTACAAAAACAAAACGTGCCGGGGCGAAAGTGTTAACGTAGCCTACAAGAAAAACTCTAGTGGCATCAAATCACACGACATCGCTGGCAGGTTAACGTTGTCAATGCAATGACGTGACAATGGCTTCGAATATGTCGTGCAGAAGATCCATTGCTGCATGCGCAGTGTGGCACGTAGTGCCATCTTGTTGGAACCTCATGCCATAGAGTTCCATATATTCCAATTAAACCACAAAAAATTGGTTATTATCGATCTATACCTCGCGCCTGTGACAGTTATGTCGGCGCCAGCTTCATTTTGGAAGAAGTACGAGCCAATGATCCGACCGCATCAAAATCCATACTAAACAATGACTTTTTCTGGATGCATTTGGAACTAATGGTTCTTATATGGATTTTCATTTCCCCAAATGCGATAATTTTGCTTCTTGAGATACCCATTCATCCAAAAAATGAATTGAACTTTCTCTTTTTTATTAAATAACTGATTCATCTTTATCGATATTTTTATACATATTTAAATACAACAGCTTTCAAATAATACAACGATAGCACAATAATGATGACTCCTTTCAAACAACACAATTTTTGTTTAATTTCCAAGGCCTACTATTGCTATGTTAGCTAATTGTTCTAAAACGGCTACTCCAATAAGATTTGTCAAATTATGTTAAAAATATGATGTTGTCATTTAAAAAAATATTATTTTAGTAGCTAGCTGACGAAATCTGGCAACACCGGAAAACATTATTTGTAAATTTTTCCTACAAAAATTTTAAAAATGTCCTGCAACTTTGTATTTGGAAGTACTAGTCTATAGTCTATCAGTTCAAATAAAACAGTTAGACTATATTAGGGCTAAAAAAATTACACTGTTTAAAAAAATTACATTGCATATACATATAATACACATATACACACATGCAGCTTAACTCGAAGGGATACGTTCCAATATGTTCCAGCTCTAAACAAAACAGCGTTAAACGAGATCATCTTAACACGTAGATAATGAGGATAGGTGAAACGAAACAAAAAATAACAACATTTATTAGATTTTTTCTTTTATTTTGTACTATTTATTCTTAATTACTTATTAATTACATTAATTATAGACTTGTTTATCAATTTTTATTCATAAAAATTTTTGAAAAAATTTGAGAAAAAAAGTTATGTTTGTGATGAGGAAAGTTCTTTATATTTGGCATCTTTGTTTCTTTAGTGAACAAGTCATCTAACGTCGTTTGCATTTTCCTGTTTCGTTCAGCGACCAGTTGTCGATAGCAAGACTTCGCATTAATGACATCCCGTCTTACCTGTGAACTTCTATCAAATTTTAAATTATTTTGTATCAATTGATCCATAATGTCCGTTATAATAGCTAAACTTTTTTTTATAAATCCGTTGAAAGTTACTTTTGCTCCTCATCTTCAGAAACACCAATTTCGTCATCTTCAGTCAACAGTTTTAATACACGCATTAAAACTTTCCCATCATGTTTTATTAGCTAGCTTGACAATTTCATCGACATCAACGACATCAACATCAATGGATATTCTCTTGTGTCAGTGCTTGCTTCGCTCCGGCCATACATCCTTTCTGTTCTTTACAACATCTATGATATTGTAGCTTTTCTAAAAAAAAGGTAATGGATTGTTTATTTCTTCTTTTATTAATTAGTTGTCTTGTCATGTTATTGTTTTAAAATTTGATGTTACGTTTGATTGGTTGAATTGACGAAATTGTATTTGGCGGCAGGACAACCACGTCTACCTGAATGCACGTTGCTAAGCCGGACAAATGCGTTGTATAGCTTGAAGCATTATAAATTAAAAGTAAAGCTTTCGGTTGTAGTTTTTTAAATTCCCAGTAGCGTTTAACAAGCAGGCAAAAATGTCCAGTAAATCAATTCTGGATAATGTTCATAGTGATCAACAATTTTTTATAAAGGTTTTCCTAAGGTTTTGGAACTATAAACAAGCCGTTGTTTTAATATAAAGTCTCTATTAACGTTCCCATCCAGAAGCAGAGTAAAACGATCTTTTGGAGCTTTATTGCTTTTCTTCATGGAATACAAATCTACGTTTTGGCATTCTCTTCTAGAAAAGGCCCGTTTTATCTACATTGAAAACTAATTTAGGAGGATGATTCTCTTGTTCTATGATTGCTATTTTTGCTGAAAATTCAGTCACTTGCCGCTTCTCCAGTATTATGTACGTTTTGAATATTGTTTATGTAAATTACTTTAAATAAAACTGCAGTTTTATGCAATTTTCAGGAAATTATATTATTCTGACATGTTTCGCCAACACAATGACTTTTTCAGATGTTAGGTACAAACTAATAGTTATACTCAACTTTGTGTATACTCAACATCTGAAAAAAACTGTACCAGTGGGGGCTCATGAGGGAAGGCGTTGACCTCTAGCATTTATCCCTCTAGCATTTATCACAGAAAACAATTTTTCAGAGCAAAACACCATATTTTATTTCAGTTTAGTTTCTTTCCTTTAACTTATTTTCCTGGTTCACCTCCTGTATAGGGTTTTAATAGCACGAAAAGTAAAAAGGAGGAACGGGAAAAGCCAAAAAATCTTCAGCAGCACTATTTTTTTCTACGCCCTCCCACTTTAAAAACTCACGAGCCGCCACTTACCTTTACTGTACCTGTACTATTAAACTCTAGTTTTATTTTAAAGTAATTTATAATGAATTTTCGTTAAGCAAAAGTTGAAACCGTTAATTGGTTGTTTCTGTTTTTAAATCGATGGAACCTTCTTGACTAGCTACGAAATTTTTCAGTCTCCCCTCTTTCATTCTAAATATAGTTAAAAACTGTTTATGCTTTTTCCATTATAATTGTTTGACTTAATAGTATATTGCGTTGAACTTAGATAGTTCAGATAATCCGGATCAGTCCAGATATAAAGTCGTTTTTCCATTTCCTCTAACACACTACTTCTGAAACGGGTAGTTGTAGTTACTGATATCACGATCTTTTCTTTATTTTTTATAATTGTCCGTATTGTTAAAGTTTGTCAAATTTAATGGTGAAACGCTTTTTCCTATCCCTACATTTTCTTTTTCTTTCCAACCACCCTTTGTAAAATCTAAAAATTGTCGTATTTATCACAATAAAATAAAATATTAAGTTTGTACCTTTATACACACACTAGCGTTGATGACCGATAAAAAATCAATTATGATGCAGCAAACATGCCTTCGCATTGCTATGATACGCGTCGGAATGCTGCATGCGAGTATCAAAGCAACAAAATCTTGCGCAATTTCTGGAAATCCCTATACAGCGTGTAATTTCGGGGAATTCCAATATTACGTGAAATACTGATACAGTTCAAGAATTGGTACCTACGGACAGTACTAAGCGGTTAGAATACTGTAATACCACCATAAACTACTTACATCAAATTGGTTATTTTTGTGCAAAATGAACTTCAGATTAATAAGGTTGATTAGATTCAAAAATGGCTTCAGATTATTTTTTAAAAGAGTTTTTGAAGGAAACGGTTTTCATAAATAAACCTCAACACCATACAATAACTCAAGAACAGCATCCGGGCAACAAATCACAACACTAACACCAAATATGTTGATAAACGTTACGGAAACTGTTTGCTAAAGGCTCACAGTCAATTGAACAAATTAAAAAATTAAATTTTCCAAAATTAACGCAAAACTTAAAGATGAAATAAACATAAACAAAATTCTATCTGTTTTCGCTTTTTTCCTTTAAAAGTTATTAATAATTAGCAATAATTAAAATGATTGCGTGATATTTGCCCCACCCGTTAGAAAAAACTCTGTTTAATTATATTTTTCAATTGCGTAAATACGTTGTATCGTTTTTGAAGATGTACAGTAAACTCTACTTTAGGAAAAAAAAACTGTTGCAAAATAAAAGTAGTTTCTAACAAAACAACAAAAGGGGAATTATTTTAAGTCTTCGTGTGGTCTTCCTGAGTCTTCAAACATCTTCAATCGTTATGACCACCCGACAATAGTGGACGTCCTGAATCGTAACGCACATGTCTTTGTAATGGGTAACGGAGACTTGACTCTCGGAGGGCACTGTACACTGGACTCGAACACTAACAACTGACTTTCGTATGACAGCTAATAGGTGAATTCTTATGATGTCTTGTGGTCCTTGTATTTAAAGTCCTATTTGGATTGTGAGGAATGCACAAATATTTTATCAGCTTACTAAAAAACATTGGTATTCAATCTTAATATTTAATATCAATATTTAACATTACATGGTAAGGTATTTTTCTATATATAACTCTTTATATATATTATTTACCAAATATAGACAAACAACGAAAAAAAAAATATTTGAAACCAATTTGATATGCCTGCTTTTTAAAAAAAGAACCGATTTGATCCAAAAAGAAAATGTGCAGAAATCTGAAAAGTTCCATTTAATTACTTCGTCTAAATTAATAAACGTTTCGTCGGATTTAGTCTATACGTTAATCTATTTCTAGGCTTTGGCTCATTTAATTACGATCGTCTCCCTTTTGAAAAAAACTATAGAACAACTTCAATAAACCATCCTATGAAAGGAAAGCTATTTCAAGAATCCATTGCAGTCACGTCGTATTCAGATAGACTCATAAAGAGTAAGCTCCCCTTTTCACCATCTTTTTCGGATTTTCTCGCTGTCCGTTCATTCGTGATTCTAATGTGAAGCTCCCATAATGATAAATTAAGTTCAGGACCAGGAGGGAAGGAAAATCGGAGATAGATAGAATGAGAGTAATTATAATAAGAAACAAACTATGTGACAGAGAGATTACCAATTTGAGTTCTTATTTCTGATGTGAATGAGAATGTGAATTAATGAACACTCTACATTTAATTTCTATCGAGTTATTTGGATAAAATATTTCGTTTTTAGTTGACGGGAAAGTGTGCAAGTAAAATAACAATGGTAAATATTTTTATATGGCAATCCGAAAATATGTTAGCAAAATTTCCTTTGCAAAAAACTTTTTCAGGAATGACAAAGACTATTTTATTTCTGGTATGGTGATCAGAATCAGAAAAGTAGACCGTGTTTCCAGCTGCTAGGGTGAAATGTCCAGCACCTGTGATGTGAATCTCGCAAAATCCTAAGATGTCCAGTCTGCTCTCATTTATTTCTCTGTCCAGGATAGTCAGCTTTCTAATCTGTAAAAGCCCTCTCACAGTCCAGTTTTCACAAAGCATCACATTACGAAGAAAATACTTGTTTTTCGGGGGATGTCTCAATTCCGTTTCCCGTGGAGATTCGATTAGATAACTTAAAACTCCGAAGTGTCTTTCCTGATCGTAGTACTGCGGCTGCTTTTGCCATTACAGCTGCACTCTCAGCTGTCTGATCTGGAACTTCGCGCCCTACTTGTGTTAAGCCCCATGTCAGTACTGACTTTGCTGCTTTCAGTGCCAAAGATGTTTTTTGTCAGACTCAGACTAAATCCACCATGTTGTACGTTAACAGTGTCACCTCGTGTAAGGTCACTTTATGAGTCACTTTATGATGACATGATTATCTAAAAATGATCATGAGAAATTCACCAAAAATATGTTTAAGCTTCTAAAACGACCGCAAGAGGGCGTGAAGAGCTAAACATTTTTAAAAATCATTTTTTGTGTGTATTTTCAAGTGTTAACCCAGTAAAAAAATTCTCAGTTATAATTAGCAAACTATCTCCTACAACTTTGTTTTATGACATTTTGTCGTAATTTCACGAATAGAGGGATGGGGGGAGTTTTACCTATTGAGATAAAAAGTCATCTAATGTCCGTTTGCCTTAACCGATTTTCCTCAATTTGGATTCATTTAAAAGGCAATTGCTGGGACAATCAGATAATCTGGGAGATAAATTATTTAGTTTATAAATGAAACCGCGCGGTGGCGTTACATTCAACAATAGTTTTTTTGATGTTTTGTTCAGTTTATTTCAAATGGAACGGTACAGCTTTTATTACAGCTAGAAAGGTAATTTAAAAGGGAATCATGCAGTGAAAACCACTTCTTTACTCCACTTCTTTATTCACGAAGTTACTACAAAATGTCATAAAACAAAGTTGTAGGAGACAGTTTGCTAATTATAACTGACAATTTTTCTTACTCGGTTAACACTTGAAAATACACAAAAAAATAGATTTTTAAAAATGTTTAGCTCGTCACGTCCTCTTGCGGTCGTTTTAGAAGCTTTAAAATATTTTTGGTAAATTTCTCATGATCATTTTTAGTACATTTTTTTTCCAAAGCTGTGGGATAAATAGTTTTCAAGATACGGCCGCGATCCATCCTTAATGGGACACCTGGTATATATATATATATATATATATATATATATATATATATATATATATATATATATATATATATATATATATATATATATATATATATATAAGATGTCTCTTATATGGACAATTTTTTGTTGCAATTATCGAAATGCATACCCTCTACTTCGTTTTAATATATTTAATACTTAAATACAAAATTTTAGCTTCCTAAATTAATGTTAACCTGTGCCGACAGGTCACTACAGGTAAATGCAAATATTAGGTAACTATTAATGAATAGTCTAGTTTAAGTAATGAATTTAATCATATTGACAAACAAAATAATACTACTATTCAGGATACTTCTTTTCTAAGGTCTCTTTTTTGCAGTCTGGATACATCCTTCTATATTCTTGCACACAGCGTAGTAAGAACTGTTTTTGTTCTTCTTCTGCAATAATCAAATAGTGGAAGTCTTGCATTAGCTTAACAGCTCTTTCAGCTGCATCATTTACTGCTTTTAAGTTAGAAACCTTCTTTTTAGATTCCACATAGACTAAATTTTCTTCCCACGAAGATATAGTTTCTTGTAAGAAACTGCTGTCAATTTTTAATCGCGAAAACAAATTTTGTTCTTGGTGGAGACAAAATTGTTCAGGGATTTCCCTAAAACAATAGCAATTAAAAATTAATATCATAATTAAATTGATAATTTAATTAAAATAACAGTGAAATTAAAATAACATATCAAACAAAACTCTCACCGTATAATGAAGCAGACTGGTCTTCTTTCGATGCAACATATATCTTCCTAAAATCATATGTACTTTCTCTTTGTAAGTTACCTACAATATTAACCTTAGTTTGTTCATCAACTTCCTCATCAAAGAGTGATAACATGACTATTTTCTCTGAGAAATAACACAAATGTCGACTAAACTTGCTCAGAGCCACTCTAGAAATGGATTTGTCAATAGTTTCATATTATTTGATGTTGATACAATGCCTTTAAAAAACGCAAATCTTGATTCGGCGCCTTAACTGCCAATCTACATCCAAGCCATGGCTTTGCATAAACTGCCACAGTGAAGAAACAAACATCTTGCATCACCTGTTGTGTTGTGTATTTTACGTTCATTTTAAACTGAGACTGCAGCAAACATATTTTCAAAGAGTAAATAGCTCTTGCAATCCATTGTGCTTGATGCATTGTGCCAGGAAGTCTGATTTCAATTTTCCTTTCATTATCTTCCCCCAAAAAAATAATGGATCCATCAGTTAAGTTCAGGAGTGAAAAAGTCACCAATTCCTTTTGTGTCGCCAAGATGCTGTTTGATAATATCAATGTTTGTTTCGATAGCCTTAGGATTATTGTTCGTCCAGTGCTCTCTAAACTTATTAAATAGTGGAATATCGGGACTGCTAGTGACTTGATGGATCTTTGATTCAAACACACTTTTAAGAATCAATTCATAAACATAATGGCCATAAGCCAAAAGTAACAATTCTCGTTCCAGTTTTTGTTGTAAAATAACGCAAGCTCCAGTCAAGCGCCCTGTATTAGATGCTGTCATATCACAGCACATTATTTGAACCATAGCACTTAGATTCCAGTCATACAGTGCGTTTGAAATGGCTTTGGCTTGATCTTTGCCAGAATAATTCTCCAGTTTAAGTACTGCAAGAATTTACTCCTTCTCTTCAAATGAAATAAGGGTCGGCAAACGTTGTCCTTTAAAATTTCTGCCATCCAGGTCAGGTATTAATTTTCCATCCCAATGAACGGTTGGGTATGTTATGCTTAAAATAGGCTTTTATTGATTCCGCTCTGTGTTTTCTCATTTTTGTTCGAAGGCGTTGAATAGAAGATTTGTTGATTGGGTAATTGTCGCAACTAAGACCTAGTGCTTCCATTGTAGCGTGAAGTATATAAACAGAATCCCTTACGCTTAGTTGACATATATCTAAACATACAACTAACTTTGCAGTGATGAAATTTTTCCTTACTCTTTTCGTAGTAGAAACAGAATTAGAGTTCGTGATGTTAAAGGTAGAGGTTCCTTAGAATATTTTTAAGAGCTGGTAGGTTCATCTTGAGACGGTATACAGTCATGTAAAGTAAAAAAATGACAATAAGCTCTCTGAAGGCATTTGCGTAGCTTTTTTTTTCTTTGCTTAGTTTTCTCTGCCTCGTTCTTTCTTCTTTCTCGGCTAACTTTTTGTCTACGCCCGCCAAGCAACCTGTATGCCCTTGCTGTCTTTGTTTTTGTAAGATTTTTTTTTCTTCATCTATATTCATTCTATCAAGAGCATCAGCATGTGCAATATCAAAGAAATTATCCAAACCCTTTAGGAAATTTTCCTCGCGGCGTCTGTAAACATTCTGTGTATTTTTTACAGTTTTTTGCAGCCCTCGCCATAATTGATATAGATCCACAAGCTTCCTCACGCAATTAGATACAGCTTTGGTAGGTATTCTAGCCTTTTGCCAGAGTATAATACACTCCCGAATGAAAATATTTGCACTTAAGTTAACGAAGTTAAACTTCGCGAATGTTAAAAAATAAAACCGCGAGAACTTGACAATTAGAAGGTAATTTTACACTCGTAATTTGGTAATTTATGTCAGCAACCAAGAAAATACTTTTTTTAATGCTTCTTAGTTCTACTGACATCTTCAAAACATAAAACAATACGCGTTAACTACCTGACATGCT
This sequence comes from Cosmopolites sordidus, assembly GCA_031761425.1. Taxonomy (NCBI): domain Eukaryota; kingdom Metazoa; phylum Arthropoda; class Insecta; order Coleoptera; family Curculionidae; genus Cosmopolites; species Cosmopolites sordidus. Next base: position 25,279 of record JARFXV010001828.1, read on the forward strand.
ACTGACATGCGTTAACTACCTGACATGGCAGAGAGAAAATGATAAATGGCTAGAGCGCGCAATTCTTTCAGCGCAGCTTGCAGGAATATGTTTTGTGAACAAGTCGGCACCAGTTGTAGTGCTCCAAAATAGGTAAAAAAAATGTTTGAGTGTGTTAAATAAAAACTAGAACCTATGCGTTAAAAAATAAAAACTTTGAAAAATAAGGGACATCCTATTCTACCTTCTGTTCGTTGTCTTGTTCTGCACTTAAAAACCCTTTGAATTGCTTCCTTCCTGATATCAAATGATATTAGATCATCTCTTGATAATGCAAATATAGTTTTCAAAACGTGGTTTGGGGTTTAGGTGTCTTTTATTGAGATCGTTTTTCAGAAGTATCGGATACCTCAGTTTAATATTTATAAATATCCTAGATATTCCCAGATTAAAAATCTTACCTGTTCACCAATCTTAGTTTGTGCATTGAGTCGATTGTTAACTTTATCTTTATAAACATGTACATAAAACATGTATGTAAATTTCTACAGAAATTCTAGTTGCTTGTTGTTGTTGAACTCTGAGTTTCAACTCAGAGCAATATTTTGAGGGGATTAACATGCAGTTTGCTCTTTAAATAATCCCACAAATAGAAACTATAAAGATAAATCTGGCGATCTTACTAGACAAGAAATATTTCCATTTCACAAGATCCTATTATTGGAAAACATCTGTCTAACAGCGCCTATCGATATACTACCGGTGTGACCAGTCACTCAATCATGGAGTAATTAGTTGTTATCTTTAAAAAGAGAAAACCTACAGCTCATTCAGGGAAATATTGATTGCACGTCATCAAAATCTATGACACACTCACGTTACAATGTTGCCACATCAACAAAAAAACACACAGACTTAAAGGATTAACTTCTAGTCTATCAAATACTCTTTCGCGATTCAACCATCTTCGAATCTCTTTTTCTGAACGTCTGATGCTGTCCATCCATATATGTCGTGTAACTTTTGACAAAGCTTCTTTCCACATATCCAAACAGTTATCAATCGTTCTTCCATCTCGACCTATATGACGATTGTAATAATTTTTGGCCACCCCCCATATCTATTCTATAGGACTGAATATATAATATAAAGGGGAAGACATAATTCTTTGTGGCCATACTCTTCAGCCATATGATCTCCACATACTCTTTTTTAGAAAGTGTTGTTCCTGAAAAGAACATTATGAAACACAAACTTGCCCCTTTAATTACTGCTTACCGAATAATGATTTGCAGCAGTTCATTTTTCAATATAGTGTTTTCAAAAGGAAGAAGTTCCGTCAGCTATTCTGCAATTTTTGGTTTTGTCCATGCACTAGTTGGAGGTTTATCCCTCAGTGTACTATAATACGGTGCATTATCCATGATAATAACTGATGGCTTCTCCAAGATTTTCAACAACTGGTTTTCGAACCAAATAGAAAGTTATCTTTATTCATTTCTACATGATAATCACCTTTTGTTTTAGAAGAAAAGAGTAATTCGAATGAAGCCATTCTTGTTCCCAGCATGAAGAACAATATATCTGCAATAACATGTTATTATTGACACATCTTAAAACAATTATTTATGACAACATGACTTTAATGGTTCCTAAATATTACGTATAGCACTCACTTTTTCCATTAACTTTTATAGCACTCCTCTTGTTATCATCTTTTCATGAGTGACTCAAGGTACCATTTTGAAATATCCCGTTTTCATCCAAATAAACAAAATCAAACAGAGATTCGTCTTTATATTTTAAAACATCTTTAAAAATTGGATTCGTTTAAAGGCAATATCTGGAAGTTCCATCAGGGCCCTACTTGGATTATCTTTACTCCATTTGAAACCAGTTTCTTTTAGAAGTCTATGAAGCGAAGTTTTACATCCATCAAAGAGCTGCATGTTCTTTAGTTTTTCATGAATACTTTCAAGATTAACCGTTTGTTCTGAAATAGTTCACTTTTTTCATACATTTCATAGATGTGAATGCGAATTGAACCCACATCCAGATGATCTAGATTAGTTACTCGTTTTGGATGTTGCTGCTTTTTCTTCGGTGATTTTAACATTTCGTTATTCTTCAACTTTTTTGAAATAGCACTAACTGTATCAATAGTAATATTTAGCGCAGCTGAAACTCGCTAAAAAAACTCCAATTAACCGTGAGACCTACTAAGTTATTAATACATGCCTCTCTCACAGCATTTAATGTCAAAAGAGGAGCCCCATTATCTCTTTTTTGTTCAAAATAACTGATAAGTGACAATACAAGCTGCTTACACTGATCGCTTAACGGTTTTGGCATTTTTTTTGCAATTATAATCGCAATTTTTTTTACTGCTGAACTCACAAAAACTGAAACTAAACCAGAAAATAGCTAAATCGGCTAAAATAGCTAAAGAACATAGTAAAAATAATTCAGAAATATTTGAAGGCACAACTCAAAAACGATCAGGACTAGAAAATGGCAGATTTTACGAAAAAGTTGTGTTAGGTTGGCAACACTGTTCAGAACCACAAACCTAAATGGGTACAGAAGCGAGAGGTACTGAATTCGAAAGGGAAGACTTCTCGCTAAACAGCTGTTGATCGCTGGCGTTTGGCGCATGCGTACTTCTGTAGAAGCGTCAGTTTCATTATTTATTAACCACACCTCGTATTCAAAACCTATTGGTATATGTAAAATGCGGTTGAGAACAATTTCAATTAATAACTCTTCAATATAAGTAATTTTCTAGTAGAGGTTAAAATAAATTCGATTTTGTTGTTTCCCACTACCCTGGTCCAGGAACAATCCATCAAAATTGAAGCCTTACATTAAAATTAGAATTGAATGAGAAAACACAAAGAAAGTGGCAAAAAGACCGGCTGCTTTTTCAGAACAGATTTTAACACGTGTCCGCAATGGATCTCAAAAATAGCCTTCATCGGATGGTTTATTGAACGGCTTCTATAGTCCAATTTTTCAAAAGGAACGTCTTTTTTTATTTGATTAATTGGGCGTCTAGACATGATCTGTATATACGAGGAGAAAGCTTTTTTGTGACTAATTCTTTAAAGCATTTTTATCTACTGAATTATTTCTAAAAAAATATATTGAAATTTTCTGAATTGACATAATTTTATTCATTCAGTTTTTCTCATTGTTAAATATACAAAGAATGTCATGACATTTTTCACAGAAAATTTAACTTGCAAAGTATAAACTCGAAGAGATTTACCACTAAACAACAAATCTATTTTTTTAACACGTCCACACGCTTTTTATAACCATGTTAACTTCACCAGGAAATGATTCAATGTAATTTTAAAACTACACTTTGTAAAAATCTAACCAAACTAAACGTGTAAAAACCATGAACCGTGAAGTTAACCAAGCGTTCCATTAATCTAAAAGAACTACGAGGTGTGACTATTAAATATCGAGACTGACACTGTAAAACATTTTATTTTAATTTTATACATATTTACTTATTATCGCTTTCAATATACACCCCTCCTTTATCCCTACAACGCTCCATGCGAATCTTCCATTGTTCCAAACAGTGCTGGAAGTCTTCTTCTGTTAGCTCCTTTAGAACGCCTACTGCTTCTTCTTTCACAGCTTCAACGTACTCAAATCTTGTGCCTTTTAATGCAGATTTTACCTCAGGAAACAGAGAAGTCGCACCGCGCAAGATCCGGGGTTTCAAAGTGTCAGTACAAACATTTTTGCGAGCCTCTTGTTCTTCAAATGAGAGAATTTTTGGCACCATTTTGGCACTCAGTTTTTGTATGTTAAAATTTGCCGTACGCATTCTTCATCAATTCCTACAGTTTCAGATTTCCTACAGATTTTTTCGATATTGTCATCTATTTTTGACGTGGGAAGGGTGACCCGGGCGTGGGCCATCTTCTTGGCCATTTTGAAAACACTTAAACCACTAAAAACACGTACACGTAATAAACATTCATTACCATACACTTCTTTCAAGAAATTATAAGTTTCAGCAGCGATTTTTCTAAGTTTCAAGTGAAATTTCACAACAATTCGTTGCTTTATTGTTACACTTAACATGTTTCCTGCGAAACAAAAAAAACAACTCTAATGCGAACGACAGCTACGGTCATACAGATTTGTTTACAGAAGCGAGAGGTACTGCATTCGAATGAGAATGTTTTACGCTAAATAGCTGTTGGTCGCTGGCGTTTGGCGCATGCATACTTCTTCGGTAGCAGCGTCAGTCTCGTTACTTAATAGCCACACCTCGTATTCAATTCAACCAACTTTTTGAATTATCAATGTAAAGTTGGTTAACTTCACGGTTCGTGATTGTCACTTGCTTCGTTGGGTACGAAGGTGGTTCAATAAGTCCTTAGAAAATCCAAGAGATGGCGCTCGTAGAATCGAAAATGGTTTGTTTTTAGTTAGCATCATTATTCAGATAGTTCTCAAAGTCTCAGTTATATTCATCACATGGTTTCATTTGTATTATCGATTGAAGCAAGAAACTTTTGTTTATTTAAAAAAAAATGCAAAGAAGTGAGTTTTAAGTGGTGATGAAACGTTTATATTTAAAAGGCTTAACACCGAAAGAAATTAAAGCTGAGTTGGACGAAGTTCATGGCACGTCTGTTCCTGTGTTTGCAACTGTTTATAACTGGGTAAATGAGTTTAAACGTGGCTGTACATGAACAAAAGATGAACATCATTCGGGACATCCAGTGGAAGTGACAATTCCCGAATTGATTTATAAAATCCACCACATGGTTTTAAGTGATCGACGAATCGAAGTGCGCGAAATAGTTGAGGCCACAGGCTTATCGCAAGGTTGGACGAAAAATTGGGTATGAGAAAAATTTCGGCAAGATCGGTGCCACGTTTGCTCTCATTGGAGAATAAACGTAATGGTGTGGTCGACTCTGAGGCTGTTTTGGAGCTTTTTCGTCGCAATTCTGAAAAGTTTTCTCAAAATCTACTTAAAATAATTTGTTTTTATATTTTTTTCTAAGGAATTATTAAACGATCCTCGTAGAGCACAGTGTAGTTTTAGAATTAGATTAAAACATCTGCTTTATCTAAAGTGACTTAGTGTTTAGAGGCTAAATCTCTTTGAGTTTTACCTACATTTTATTTAACCTTAACCTTAATTTATCTACAATGGCATAATATGTAAATACTCATTATCATCTATATATTATCTTTATAATAAATATGTTTCCAACTAGAATTATTTTATTTTTCCTCGTCCTCGTTTAACCAACACTGTATTGAACATTTTCAATGATCTAGTCACGGATGTTCAGATTTAATATTATCGTTTTAGGACTGTGATAACAAAGTTGCTTATCTCTCACAAATTAATATCCAGTTAATAAATATAGTTATTTACAATGGTCAACAAATTACCAACTTTTGTAAGCTCATGAAATAACTTAAACTAATTTTGAGAAAGCATTAAAACAATTCACAGTGGTACCAATTGCATGCTCTGATTACCAAGATTTTCTCTGCTTAGATTAGGTTTTTTGTGAATATAAATTACAAGATTTATAACACAGTAAAGGATTTATTTAGATTAATAAATTTTAATATTTTTTAAAATGTTCAGTGCTTCTTTTATAATTAATATCTAAGTTTCTCTTCTTAATATCCAACAATAATATGCTAGCATAGCAGGACTCCACCTTCCTTGATAACGTTTTTCCATACCCAATATATCCCAATGGAAGCGTTCACCGTGCTCATCGCTAACATATCCCATATTTTCAGGTAAAAAATCTAAAATGTGTATTTTTAAGAACATCTTAAGGCCAATGGCATGCAAGGCTTGATCATTTGATCATAATCAGATGATTATGATCAAATGGTTTTCAGAAAATCACTTCATCGATTGAGCTCAAATTTATAGGTTATAACGAGAAGGTTTAGAAAGTAGTTTGATTGCAATTTTGAAAGCAATTTGCAATATGTGGCACTGCGCATTATTATCATATAATATTGACAATCGATTGAAAGTCTATATAGCTGTCAAGCATATTTATATACAGGATATTTATACATATCTAAGATACATATATATATATATATATATATATATATATATATATATATATATATATATATATATATATATATATATAACGTTCCTTTGCAATGGAACTAGACTTACAGTGAACAAGATAATAAACAATATCATCGAAGCAACGATTTAAACAAATTTAAACGAGAAGATGTGCTACTACAATGCGTTCCAGTAATATCAAAAACACGTTATTCGAATTTAAGCGTTTTCAATTCCCGATTCGATTTGGCTTTGCAATGACAAACAACAAAGTGCAAGGGCAATCGCTATAAGTGTGGGGTATGGCAGATGGGCAGTTATAATATTATATCATGAGCGGTAAATCTTACTATTCGACAAGAATATAAATATTATTTAAATCTAGCTTGCGGAGAATGAATTGAAGATTTTAGTTAAAAAGAAGTCAATAATGTAACTCGGCGTTTCTGGGTAATTATTGCTATAATGTTCATTGGAAAATACAATATTGAACATGACCGACTCAGCCAAAATCTTGGGCCATGAATTACTGAAGCAACATACCAAGATTTGGCTTAACAACTTATTCATATTAGTTACACTTAATATTTTTGTTTCTCGCTTTTCTTCTCGCTTAATTACTTTTGTAGGAATTTCTTTTTGGTAAATTGAGGTATGCAGCTATAGTTCAATAAAAGGGCCGACATAGGGAAATCTATTTTATAAATAGCTCAGAAAGAACTTCTTTCACATATTTTATTATTTTTCAGCTGCCCATTCAATTCTAATGTGAAACTATTTTGATGGATTATTCCAAGACGAGATAAATAATACGGGTGGATTTATTTTCACTCAGACTAAAAAATTTGTTTTTAGAGTAAGTTCAATTATTGAAGTTGGAAACGAACTATAGAAGCAAAGAATACCCAGTTTGAGCTGGTTTTTGGGGCTGGGGTAGTAAACATTGAAAAATGGAGATGTGATTGATCCATTAAACTAAATAGAAATATATAGAGTGTATATCTCGTTACAAACGTTTGAAACATTAAAAAGCTACAAGTGAATCATTTAAAATCCTAGGATTTTCAAAATGTTTCACAAAAAATCAACTGCGGAATCCATAAACATTATTGAATAATCTTGACATTTATTAGCATATAGCAGAGTAATGGGCTACTTTCAGTATGAAATTTTCAACTCGCCACCCGGATATGACTACCTTTACTATATTTGTATCATTATCGTATTAGAAATGCATTGTTAGATTGTATTTGTTAGATTCGGTATAATTATGATTCAACAAAGATCTTGTTGAAATGCAACTTTTGGTTTAAAACACTATACTCGAAGAGATATGCCATGAAACAAAAAAAACATTTTTTTTTTAATTTTCAAGGCACATTTCGCTAACCATGTTGGCATCGTCAGGAGATGAATGTCTTCCTGATAATACCAACATGGTCAGCGAAGCGCGCGTCAAGAAGTTAAAAAAAGTGATTTGATGTTTAGTAGCAAAGCTCTTCGAGTTTACACAAAGCACATGAAATATTTTCAAAACCTTCTTAACTTATTCATTTTAATAGATATTAATAATAACAATAACAATTTATAATCAATTATATATAAATTATTTTATAATATTATTAATTTTTTTTTTGGTTATTGCGGTAATGTTGTGACTACTTTTTTGATCTTTAATAGTGTTGTAGAGCATAATTTATTTCCGTTGGGGGTAAATGAGAAGCATCCATATCAAATAATATATGTTAAATAATATAATCAGCACTAGTGGGTGGAGTTTTTAACTACCTTATTCATATACAACTTTATGTAAATATTGGATATTTCTAGGAAATTATTTCTGATCGAAATCAAGACAAGCAGTTTCAAAAATCATAATTGGCTTTTCTAAAAATATTTGTCTTCTTTGTATTTCTCGATAGGTAACAAGATAATTATTGGGAAAGTTTTGGTGAATTAAGAAAAGTTATGTCAACAAAAGTTAAACACAAGGTATTCATCTCCATAAGACAATACTACTAGAACTACAATATTACGTTGCCACCAGTTTTTGGCTGATCTATATGTGATCTTAAATTTTCAAAAATTGTTTTTACAATATTCATTGATGAAATAATACCCATTTTTCAAATAGGTTTTTACATATTAACTTCAAATGACAATTCTTATTAACTCTTAGGGTTTTGACCATATATTTATATACATTATATATATATATATATATATATATATATATATATATATATATATATATATATATATATATATGTATATATATATATATATATATATATATATATATATATATATATATATATATATATATATATATATATATATATATATATTATATATATATATATATATATATATATATGGTCAAAAATCTAGGAATAAATAAGAAATATAATTTTAAGCTAATATGTGAAAGCCTATTTGGAGAATGAAAATGGGTATTATTTCACCAATTAATATTGTAAAAACAATTTTGAAAAATCAAGCTGGCAACGTAGTATTGTAGTTCTAGTAGTATCGCCTAATGGAGATGAATACCTTGTGTTTAACTTTTGTTAACATAAACTTTTCTTAATTCGCCCAAACTTAATTTCCTAATAATTATTTGATTACCTATCGAGACAAACAAAGAAGACCAATATTTTTAGAAAAGCCAATTATGATCCGTGAAACTGCTTGTCTTGATTTCGATCAGAAATAATTCCTAGAAATATCCAATATTTACATGAAATTGTATATGAATAAGATAGTTAAAAACTGCAACCACTAATGCTGATTATATTAATTGATATATATTACTTGATATGGATGCTTCTCATTTATTATAACGGAAATAAATTATGTTTTACAACACTATTAAAGTCAAAAAAGTAGTCACAATCTTGCCGCAATAACCAAAAAAAATGTTACCTATATTATAAAATAATTTATATATAATTGATTATAAATTGTTATTGTTATTAATAATATCTATTAAATTGAATAAGTAAGGAAGGTTTTGAAAATGTTTCATGCATTATGTGCAAACTCGAAGAGATTTGCCACTAAACACAAATCACTTTTTTTTAATTCTTGACGCGTGCTTCGCTGACCATGTTCGCATTATCAGAATGATCTCCTGACGATACCAATATGCTTAGCGAAACGCGCGTTAAAAATAAAAAAAGCGATTTTTTTGTTTCATGGCATATCTCTTCAAGTTTAGTATTTTAAACCAAAAGTTGCATTTCAACAAGATCTTCGTTGAATCATAATTACACCGAATCTAACCAATACAATCTAACAATGCATTCCTAATACGATAATGATACAAATATAGTAAAGGTAGTCATATCCGGGAGACGAGTTGAAAATTTCATACTGAAAATAGCCCATTACAACAATGCTGCAACTGATATTTATCATTGTTGTTTGGATTATTTTTCTCATGTGCCTATATGCCCATATTTGCCAACGTCTTCCATATATATCCACGTTCAAATGCTACTATCAGTTTTTCTTTATTTATCACTTCCCTTTATGTCTATATATGTATCACTGATGACTTTCCAAACTTCAAGAGATTTACCACTAAACACCAAAACGCTTTTTTGAACTACTCGACGCACGTTTCGCTAACCATGTTAGCATCATCAGGAGATTATTTAATCTGGAAGAATTTATCAACTGATGACTTTGTTCAATACTGAACCGTAATTATTTGAAATTAAAGTAGTATTAAATGATGTTTTTTCCATTATTTGATGAACTAATCTATTATTGAGCCTGTACAGGTTATATATATAGATACACACGTTTTAAACCATAGTCATTAATTAGTCTCCTGATGAAGTCATCAAAATAATGACGAAATATTGAGACGATTAAACACTTGTTTTACTGCTGACCGCAAGCCCGAAAACAACCAATTTCCCCAAGAAAAAAAACTATAAATTGCACGGTCGAGAAACATATCAAATTATATATATATATATACATATATATATATATATATATATATATATATATATATATATATATATATATATATATATATATATATATAACGTTCTTGAACGATCTTTAGTTAGTTCAAGAACGTTATTTAGATACACACGTTTTAAACCATAGTCATTAATTAGTCTCCTGATGAAGTCATCAAAATAATGACGAAATATTGAGACGATTAAACACTTGTTTTACTGCTGACCGCAAGCCCGAAAACAACCAATTTCCCCAAGAAAAAAAACTATATATATATATATATATATATATATATATATATATATATATATATATATATATATATATATATATATATATATATATATATATATATATCTATATATATATATATATATATATATATATATATATATATATATATATATATATATATATATATATATCTATATATACAGGGTGTCCGAAAATAAAGTCAAAATATTTTGGGGGGTGGCTCTAGGTATTAAAACATAAAAAAGTTCCTATAAACATACCCCATAATTGTTTTTAAAGGGGCTAGAGCCCCTTAAAAGGGGAACATTTTGCAATTAAAAATTATATATCAAGACTTTCATACATAAATGGTCCAGTTTAACGAAACATCAAAGACAAAGATTAACAGTGACAGCCGCCTATTTAATTATTATGATGCATTTCGATATTCATGCAGTCGTGCATCGATTTAGAAATAGTCAGTTTTCTGAAAAACGGTATATCTTAATGAGATGAAATAAAAGGACTTTTTACCTACAAATTTGACGATTCAATAAACTTATTTAAAAAATTAAAAAATATTACAAACAAAAAATTATGGCGCTATTTACCATGGAGATGCCCCTGTCTGTGACGCCATGTGTAAAATATTTAATTATTAACCCGAAAAACCTTATTTCATTCCATTTGTAATATACCGTTCCACGATGTTAGCATAAAAAATTTGGAAAATAATGGAATAATTTGGAAACAATCTTCAGAGTTCTCCCATTTAGGTGCTCTAGCTCCTTTAAGAAGCAATTTTTGGAGTATGTTTCTAGGAACTTTTTTATATGTTATTACACCTATATATATATATATATATATATATATATATATATATATATATATATATATATATATATATATATATAAGTGGTCCGCCCTGGACATGGTTAAGGGGTTTGACTAGGGCAATGAAGCTTTGAGCTATGCCGTCTGGAACCTATGATCCTAGGAGGGTCACCCCTGGCGGACAGGTCAAGGCAGAGGCTTCAGACTAACATGATCCAAAATCTGCGGACACTGCAAAATACGGACACTGAAGCGGATACCCGACTGCAAGAACTGCTGATCGAACTTGATAACATAAATTGGGATATTATTGGGCTCTATAAAACACGAAGAAAGGGCGAACAGCTAATCAAACTGGATTCAACTGGTCGCGTACTACCGTCCAATAAGCCACCTAACAGTTATGTACAAAGTCTTCACTAAGATAATATCTAAAAGAATATTTAAAAAAACTGAATGACGCATAACCAAGAGAACAAGCAGGATTCAGAAGTGGATGCAGTACAATGGATCACATACAGGTTGTACAATAGGCCATAGAAAGGCACAACGAATACACCATGCCACTGTACTTGGCATTTATCGACGACAATAAACCATTTAACTCCATCTCAAAGCATGCCATAATGGATGCATAGTAAATCTGTTACGATCGATATATGATGGAGCTACAGCGACAATTCACCTTGATGATCTTGAAGTGGGGATTAATTCAGAACGAGGTGTACGATAGGGCGATGCAATATCGTCTATTCTTGTCTCCGCTGGCCTTGATGAAGTATTCCGTAAAGCGGATTGGGAACAGGAGAGTGTAAAGATCAATGGTGCAAACTTAAATCATCTGAGATTTGCGGATGATATCGTTCTCCTTTTACAAAACCCAGAGGATCACCAAAAACGCATAAAAGAGCTGCAAAGGGCTCTGCAAACCGTTTGGCTGAAAAAATAAACCTGAAAAAGAGTCAGGTTATGTTAAATACATTCGCTCAAGGCAGAAGAATTTTAGTTTTAGGCAGGGATTTGAAGATTGTGGACCACTTTATATATATTGGGCAGAGAATTTCAATAGAGGGGTATACCGCCCGGGAGGTGGAACCACGTGTAAAATGTGGCTGGCAGGCATTTGGCAGGCTCAACATAGTGTTTAAGAGCAGACTCCTACTTTGCCTATAAAGAAAAGTCTTGGAACATTGCAATCATTTCAAAAACTTCAGATAGTACAGAGGGAAATGGAAAGATATATGTTGTTTGGCATTACAAGACAAGACAGAAAGTCCTGCGCATGGATCAGGGAACAAACGAAAGAATGTAACATCATTGAAAGAGTAAAGCAATTGAAATGGATATGGGCCGGCCATATAGCGAAGCAATGGAACGACAGATCCAGACAAGGCAGTCCTGGAGTGCAGTATTTAAACTGTTCATTGCACTCTTTTAAATTGCGGTTTTGATATGTATATCTTTTCTTAAAGTAGGCGGGCTATGATTAAATCAAATACATAAAGGCGACTTTTGCATTGATTGTTAATATTTAATATTATGAGTACTTAAATAGTTGAAACAGTTTTAAATAATAATAGTAATTATAATAATAATAATTTTTTTGCAGGCAGGGGGAAGAAAATGATCTCAGGCCCCTCAAGAAAATGATATGGATATCCTTAACTTGAACACAGAGAACCAACCGGTAGAACAAACTCCAACGTTAACAACAGAAGTATCATCAACTTAAAATAAAAAAACAGCGATGAATGGAAACTTTTCTATCATACGCATTAGATTTGAAGATTCAAACTTTCGCGAGAAATTATTAGACCTAAAGGATCGATTTAGACAGAAAGCTAAAACGAAAGGTGCCAGACTAGCTAGATACAATGAGATAGAAAAACGGAAACACCAACATGCAATGTTTCAAAATACTCAAAAGAAGTTTTATAGAGAACTGGAAGCTCAGGGTAACCAGTCAAAATTTGGAAATGTGAATGTATCTACCTTTGAAAACTACTGGAAATCTGTCTGGAAAAGATCTGATGATTATAAATAAATAGACCCGTGGGTTGCAACAATTCGAAAACAGACTGATGCACTTCCACAAATGGAATTCAACGGTCTTGAAGCGATTGAAATATGCACCGCCATCAAGAAATCTCAAAACTGGAAGACGCCTTGGCCAAATGGACTACACAACTTCTGGATCAAAATAATCACAGCTGTTAATCAGATACTTGCGGATGCATTTGAAGAAATAATAGTGAATCCTGATAATTTCCCTGATTTTCTGATGGAGGAAAATACATATTTGTTATATAAAAAGGGTGATGCTAACCAACCCAGTAACCATAGACCGATAACAGGTCTATCCGTGTTGTATAAATTATTCACCGTCCTGCTCAACGAAAAAATTTACCAACATTGTGACTATAATAACATATTTGAAGAAGGGAAGAAAGGATGTATTAGGACAAGTATGGGATGCAAGGAGCAACTGACGATTAATGCTGTAGATCTTGCTCAAGCGGAAAAAAAGTGCAACTTTAATATGTGCTATATAGATTACAAGAAGGCTTTCGATAGCGTCCACATGATCGGTTATTAGATGTTTTGAACATTTACAAAATTTGTCCGCAGAATATAAACTCTTTAAGGTATCTCATGAGTAAATGGAAGACTAATTTAATTGTTCACCAACAGTACCTTGAAAGAACAAACACCGAGAGAGGAATATTTTAGGGAGATTCCTTTTCCCCTGATGTCTGCATTATTTAACAATAGCAATATTGGCTACAAACTTGACATGAGAAACTCCAGCAAACTATCTCATTTGCTGTACATGGACGACTTAAAACTCTATGGTGAAACAAGAGAGAAACTAAATTCATTAATAAAAATAGTCGAAATGTTTAGTAAGAAAATCAAAATGGAATTCGGATTCGAGAAATGCTCCACTATCAGCATACAAAAGGGAATAATAAAAGAACAACATTCAACAGTCTGCGGTATACAAGAACTATCATCAGAAGACTCATACAAATATTTACGAATGCTTGAAAACCATAAATTTGACCATAGCCTATTAAAGAAAATGTTTTCCATCTTGTATCAAAAATGTCTAACAAAACTCATAAACACCAAACTGAACTGCGGAAACCTCATAAAAGCGATCAATGGCTGGGCGGTGCCAACTTTGACATATTCTTTTGGCATTGTTAAATGGTCTGAAACAAATCTTGATGAAATGGATTGACGAAGAACATTGACAAAGTTCCGATGTTTACATCCCAATTGGTCTACAAAAAGGCTATATATTCCAAGAAAGTTCGAAGGCAGAGGGCTTGTAAATGTCAAGAATCTTTGTCTGAACCAGGAGAATAGGATGAGAAAGCGCTTCATTAGTTCACATCGCACACTAATGAAACTGATTGTTAAGAAGGACCAGGGTTTCACCCCGCTGAATCTAAACATACAAAGTCATGTTGATAGTAGAAGAGCACTCAAGGATATCGTTCAAAAATGGAAACAACAAACAATACATGCGAGATATCCTAAATCAATTGACTGACTCCGATGACTCCATTTACAAACATTTGTCTCTAAAGTGGCTTATCGATGGACTATTATATATAGAAACCTAAGGCTTCGCGACAGCTATTCAAGATAAGGAAGTAAGGACACAAAATTATGAAAGACATATACTACACATGGATGTTGTCGACAAGTGCAGGAAGTGCGGTGGTATGGGAGAAACAATTGAACACCTTATTTGAGAGTTTCCAGTCCTTGTCCCTAATGCTTTCCTAAGGCAGGCATTATCAACTGGCGAAAATTATACACCAGTAAATCGCGTTAAAGCACTCGCTATTTGATAAGGTACCTCCACCATATTACAAGTACACGCCTACCCCGTACTTGAATTAGCCGATACCATTCTTTACTGGGATAAATCAATTAGAACAGATCGGACGGTAGACTATAAATAGGCCTGATATTGGTCTAATTAACAAAAAACAGAGGAGAGCTTTCATAATTGATATTGCGATACCACTATCTCACAACATCAGAAAAACTGATATGGATAAGGTCACGAAGTACGAAAATCTAACATTTGATCTGAAAAATCAATGGAAACTCTACAGTAGGACAACGAGATGTTCTCTTACAAACTTGCCACATTGTTCATAAGGTACTAAGCTGAATGAGAGGAGCTGAACTGCTTTCTCATTTTGGCATTGTAAACACGACCAGCCTAGGCTGAGATGATCGATGAATCGTGTTTGTGATAATAATTTTAATACACTATAGTAAAATAGTTTTTGAAAGATTTTTACTTAGACAAGAAGAAAATGACCAGACAAATTGTTTTCTAATGAAGAGATGCAAGATATGATAGGCATATACGCGCAGGGAAATTTTATTGGACGTCGGTCTCATCGACGATATTTGGAACAGCAGGATTTTAAGATTTTCAAAAATCTCTACCACGGAATGGGTTAAACATATTCTTTCTGGCCGAAGCAAGATTCCGCAGGTCGTCCGAAGACTCTAACCACAACTAGGAAGAGGAAATTGTGGTCCACGTAACTGAAAACCCTGAAGTAAACACAAAACGCATTGCTTTTGGAGTTGTGGTAGGCAAGTCCACTGTTTGCAAAATTGTTCACGAGGAGGGAATGTATCCGTTTCACTTTACGCCTGTACAGAATATAATAGAAGCTGATTTGCCAGCCGGACTGTAATTTGCTCGTTTCTGTAATATCCAGCAAAATATCGAATCCATGTTTGAAAAAATATATTGTTTACAGACGAAGAAACGTTTACACGTAGAGGTGTATTCTATTTTAGAAATAAACATGCGTGAGAGTTAGATTTAAATATATTCTTATTAGTATCTGAACGCCATTTCCAACACGAATTTAAAATTAATGTTTGATGTGGTCGTATTTGTGATTATGTTATGAATATGGTAATTATGTAATAACCCAATGGTCCATTGGAACTACCACCTAATTTAAACTATATCTTAATTTTAGAACTATAACTAATTTTCTTCAAACTCAGTTACCCGACTATTTAGATAACATTCCTCTGGAACCAAGGTAAGAAAAAAGCAAACACAAATGTTATGTTTCAAAAGCACAATTTAAAAAGTGTGCAATGAACAATTTAAACGCAGATATCTAGAAAACAGAACTCGGAGAGACATTTACAAGGTATACGTTTTCTACGTAAAAAAGGTGGATAAAATAATATTTTCATTAAAACGCGACTACACTAAAGCGCAAAAAATCTGTGACCTTTCAAATAAAGAAAATTGACGCAGACAAGACCCTCTACAATTTACATAAGAATTTCGAGAAATTTAATTGTCTTTCTTAAAAAACCTCCCACTATCAAATTTCGTCCAAAAAAGTACTATTTAAGAAACGTGACCCTGTATTAAACACCCTGTATCTTGGTTACTATTAACTTTTGAACTAAGGTAAGTTAGGTTAAATTGCAATGTTTTTAGTTAACAAATTTGCAGATTTGCAAATTTTATTTAACAAATGTTGGCAAATATCGCCATTCCAGAGAAAATGACTAGCACAGAAAGAAGAAGCAAATGTGTATATATTTTGAAAAAAAATGCTGGAATATGTGCTAGTTTCAACTCGATATGTTATTATTAGTTCTACTGGTGTTTCGTGTATCTTAACTTCCGGTTTTATGTGCATATTTCTCCATACGCATACGCATTTATATTATTGTCTCAGTGTCCTCGATTATTAACAAGTCATATCTTTGCTTAACAAACATGATCAAAAAATAGGAATCTCCTGTAAAAACAATTCCTCAGTTAAAGTGTGATTTAACATCATAAAATACTTTATAGAAAAAGCTTCTTCCTTCATCTGTGTTGACTTGAATAAACGTGAAACCCAGCATCTTTATCAGTCAGTTTTTTAATTTTCGTACTTGAGCCAAGCTCGAAGACAGAATCTCAAATCATTCCGTCACACAATCTACCTTCGGTGCCAATAAATCATCTTTCTGTGTAAACAATTCCCAAACCCAAATCAAAAATAAATCCGCCCTTATTATTTTTCAACGTTTTGCTTCAGGAATAATCCATCAAAATTGCAACCTCACATTAGAATCGAGATCGAACGGGCAGCAAGAAAATCGAAAAATTTAGTGGGAAAAGAGGATGTTCTTTATGAGGAAGTTTTAATATCGACGTTACTGCCATAGATATCAAAAATAGTTTTCTTTTTATTCGATGGTTTATTGAATCTAGTCTACGGTTTTATTTTTCAGAATGCGATTCACTGAGTGCCTAGACTGAACTGGTATAAGGAGTAAGAATATTTTTCCGCCTTTCATACAGATATTTAAAACAAATGTAATTTTTTAAAATATTATTATTAATTCAATCTCAGCGTGTCTCTAAATACTTTTATTTACCATATGTAACATATTTGGACTTTTTAATTATAATATTATTATAATAACAATTTTGAATTAAAATTATTATTAAATAAAATGAAACATATTCCATGAGAAAGAATCAGTATATATTTATTAAAACATTAAAAACTTGCGTGTTGGTTAATATTTTTTATAGCCTTCAAAATAGGCCCCCTCGAATGCATACATCTGTATATACATATGCATACTCATCTGAGTATGCATATGTATACATGAATATGCATGCTTAAAACGTTTGTCAAACCCTAAAACTGGTATCATTTTGAGCTCCTTAGACGGATTTTCAATCGTATCGTTTCAAAACAAGTTCCTAAAAGTGGTAGCTTGAGTTTGCAAAAGTGGAAAAAAACTACATAAGGCTGAAGTCTGGAGAATACCCCATATCTAGATAATACTACATATACAGAGAATACTAGAAATCTAGAGAATACTACATATATAGAGAATACTACTTATTTAGCAAATGCTACATATCTAGAGAATATTACATATGTATGAAGAGAGTAGTAGAGAGTACATAATAATAAATATCTAAATATCTAAATATCTAGAGAATACCACATATCTATAGAATACTATATATATATATATATATATATATATATATATATATATATATATATATATATATATATATATATATATATATATGTATATATATATATATATATATATATATATATATATATATATATATATATATATATATATATATATATATAGAATGCTACATAGCTAGAGAATACTGCATATCTAGAGGAAACTACATGTCCAAAGAATACTACATATCTAGAGAATACTTTATATTTAAAGAAAACTAAATATCTAGAGAATAATTCTGCAACAAATAATTAGCTGGTAAGTGAAAAGGTCTTCTCTAGCCACCTAGCCATATTTTTGACCGTCCTTCTATCGGTGTTCTGCTGTATGGCTTACTGTTGTCACAAATATATGCTAATCTATCAAGTTCTACTTTTTATGTGTGCTGATAATAAGTGTTTCTTCTTATTTTGCTCTATTTATTCACATCTTGTACGTTACACTGTTCTTGTAGTTTTCTATTTGTTTTATATATCTCTGCGTCTAATAAGTTTAATCAATATTAATGCTTTCATTTTTTACGTTGAATATTTTTTACTTTGTTCTTTTTGTATCAGGCATACATTTAGTTTTTGTAAGATGATTTTTCCATAATATTTCTTGAATGTTATTTATATAATATGTTACAAATTATATGTTTTCCTATAAGTACCTCGATTCTGACCAAGAGATGTTTTGTTCACGTTTTCTTTTTACATTTTTCCATAACCTATTGCGTACTCCGCTGCTGCTTGGAACCATTTTTTTCATAACTTTCCATGTTTGCCGTATGTTAATTTCTGTGTATACTATGTTCTTATTTAGTTTTCATGTCAATCTTCTTTGATACTATATTTTAAGACCTTGGGTCTCTAGACTCCCTACATTCCAGATTTCCTCAGTTGTACTTCCTTTGCCTCTTTATTTAATCATCTCTTTTTTAATTGCTAAATGTATTTTTCCTGACACTAGCCCATGGTCTGATCCGATAATCTGATCCACCAATTTGGGTGCATACCTCTGCTTCTTATGATAAAGAGTTTTTCAAACTGAGTGGTTTTTTTTAATTCTGCAATAAAATGCACAATTTACGCTGATTAAAAAAAAATTATTGGTAATACAGACGTCCACTATTTTGTCGAAATTTTGGATCTCACCAATGACTCGAATAATTTCATCTTTTAGTTCAGGAACCAGTTCTGGATTGTTCTTGCAGACCTGGCTTTTACGCATCCTCAAAGAAATTAGTGATCAAATAGTCTTCAATAAATCAATTGTTTCATTAGGAGTGAGATGTAGCACCATCTTGTTGGAACTACATATTATTTTGGAACTACAGTTATCATCATGCGATATCAAATCCCATTCACAGTTATAGCTTTAGCACCAGCATTCTGAAAGAAATACGGCCCTATTACACCTCCTGACCATAATGCACACCAAACAGTAAATCGTTTACGATGTAAAGGTACTCAGTGATACTGTGGGACTCAGGTACACATCTTAACAACACATATTGAGGTAGAGTTTCAAGAACGGCTGAAGACGGCTATGGTGTATGTTGACTTGACTGCGGCATATGACACGGTTTTGGGAGAAGGTCTTTTATACAAATTCCTTAACGTGGTACCATGCAGCCGGGTAACAACTTTATTAAACAACATGTTCTGCGACAGGCCGTTCCAAGTAATAGGTAGGAAAGGGCAAGAGCAAAATGAGACACCTTAATAACGTACTTCCTCAAGGATCGATACTCGCGTCTGTCCTGTTTAATATTTATGTCTCAGACAACGTCAAGAAAATTTGGGCATGAGGAGGCTAGTAAAATACTATCAAAAGACCTGTCTGTATTGGGAAAATAGTTCGCTGACTGAAGATTAATCCCAAACATGAATACACCTGATGTGACGTATAAAAAACATCTTGAGAATACCGCAGCTAAAATAAACACCAGAAATAATATAATTCACAAACTTTTTGATGCCACGAAGGGCGCGAACCCATATACCCTTAAAACATCAACTCTTAGCCTGGTCTGATTACTGTGCCCCAGTCTAGCTAAACAGCTACCATGTAAAGATGATTGACTTAAATGAAATCAAATCAAACTAAATGAAACAATAAGAATAATCAATGAGTGTTTAAAAAGCACACCTCTAGCTTGATTTCCCACCCCACAATAACTTACCTGTTTTGGGCCTGTGGAGACTGAAGTTTAGAGCTTCCCCCACTGCTGCTAACAGAACAACTCCTGGGAGAAAATTTCAAACTTAATGCTAAATGAGTCAGGCAATAATGAGTCAGGCGGCTCATGTCATCGACCATACAGCACCCTTACCAGGAATGGAGCTTCCCCGTCACGAGTGGAAGGTACTTAACAGAATAAGAACATCACACGGCATATGCCGTAACTCTTTCTACAAATGGGGACTGAATGGCTCGCCGGCTTGTGACTGTGGAGAACCCCGCCAAACCTTTCATCACATCGTGGCTGAGTGCTCTTTTACATCATATAGTGGTGAAATGAATGATTTCTTTGAAGCCACAGACTCCGTGTTGGACTCGATCAATGGCCTCGATTTTAGAATTTGTACACTTATTATGATGTGTCTTCGATTTTGTATATTTGTATATATTTTTAGAATATAATATGTTTTTTGTCTTATAATTTAATCTGTTTGTGTTTTAATGTATGTACCTAATGCTGAACTATATATTTTTGTATTTATTTGTTTTTTTATATTTTTTTATATTATATCTGAAATGTTAGAGGTGCATTTACGGAAGGAGTCCTGAAACACCTCATTGGGCAGAAAAAGTACAGAGTAGATGGTACTCCAGGAGACTAAACAAAGGGATTTAATGATTACAGAAGGGGAAGACTACACATTTTTTAATAGCGGAACTGATCGGAGGATATTGGAATAAGAGGATGGATAATTTGGATTAGAATGAGAGGCCAGTTCAGAAAGATGCATATAATTAATGCTCACGCACCATCCGAAGAAAAAGACTCGGATATTAAAATACAGTTCTACGAAGATTTGGATAGAATCACGGATAAGGTTCCGAAGGTTGATATAAAATACGTGATAGGCGACATGAATGCCAAAATAGGGAGAGAAGAAGAATACAAGGAGGTAACAGGGTAAAAGTATACACAAGGTAACAGGGGGTAAAAGTATACACACTACTAATAATAACAATAACAAGAGGGTGATAGAATTTACGTTCGAGAACAATATGAAAATTGTTAGCACTGCTTTTCTTCACAAAAACTTATATAAGGGAACATGGGTAGCTCCAAATAGAGAGAATAATCAACTTGACCATGTCCTAGCAATGTCTGAGGAAATCATTGTAAAGAAAGCACTAAGACACGGCGATCCACTGTCCACAGTTCTGTCCAATTTAATGCAGGAAGTGATTCTGAGGGAGGCTGGCATCAATGCCAGGGGCTTAATATATGTTACCAGACACCAATGGTTGGCCTATGCTGACGACATTGTATTAATGGTGAGATCCAAAAAAGAAATAGCAAGGGTATTCAAGATGTTGAAACGAAAGGCAAGATAATATGGCCTAACAATTAACTAGAACAAAACCAAATATATGCTAATGAAAAATAGTATCAGAGGACGATCCCCTGATTTAGCCATTGATTGTGTACAAAATAAGAAATATACAATAGAGGAAGTAGAAGGAACTGAATATTCTAGGAGTAACATTAACATGTAATGAGGGTAAAGAGAAGGAAATAGAGAAACGACTAGCGAAAGGAAGCAAAGCCGCAGGAATGTTTTCAAAGGTTTTTAAGGGCAAAGAATATAACAAGAGCAACAAAAGAAAGACTGTACCACACAATACTAAGGCCCACCGAGACATGGACGATAACGAAGAAGGAAAAAATAAGCTAGAACTCTGGGAACGTACAATATTAAGGAGGCTAAAAAGAACAAACAGAGAAATATAAGAACTTTACAAAAATCCAAACATTGTTCAGGCGGTGAGAGCGGAGAGAGCTAGATGGCTGGCACATAGCGAGGATGCCTGGCGAGAGAT
>JARFXV010001828.1:52500-75000 GCA_031761425.1 Cosmopolites sordidus
CTTCGAACACTTCCAAATCCATTTTTACAGCAGAATAATTCACGTCCACACGGGGCAGGTGTTACTTTACGTCACTTTGAAGGAGCTCAAATCAATTTACTGGCCTTAGCCACTGAAGTCCCCGGACTTTTTCGCAATAGAGCATGTTTGGGATATTATAGGTCGAAGATTGTTCAGATTACCACAACATCCACAGACGTTGGAGGCACTAAGGAGTGAAATTCAAGTAACATAGGGATAACGTAGGGACACCACCTCAAGAGAGATTGACCACGTAATTGGACCAATGCCTGGGTACTTCCATGAAGGTATACCAAGTGGAGGTCGATCCAACCATTACTGATTATAGCTCCCTAACTCGCAGTGATTAGATCTTAAAATTTTAATCAGTTGTACTGTTTAACGTAACAATAAATCTATAAAATAGTTTTTAAAATTTTATCATTATTTCTTGGTGTTCCTTTTTCTATGTCACTTAGTATAATTATGCAAATATAATATAAGTATAATTAGGCAAAATCTTATATGAAACAAAATCTAAGATTTTGCGTTACAGCTATGCCAATCATAAAACAATTACTAGAATAAGCATTAACTGTTTTACAACAACTGTATAATGCTACCGTTACAGTCGGTCAGTATTCAGCACAATAAAAATATAGACAAATCGTTTTAATCACTTTCTGATCAATAATTTGTCATAGAAATTAATACGACAGTAAATCTTGAACAAAAAACTATTTTTTTTTGTAATTTGGTGTTGAATTATATATTTTCCTGTAAAAAAAAGATATTTTGGAAATGTATTTAAATAAAGTGTGAAGCTCCACACATACTTCATTCTGTCAAAACAATCGCTCCATTATTACATATTTTTTATGAGAAATTGAGCTATACAACCAGCCTATCAACTACTCGATGAAAAGAAAGCTATTTTCGAGATCCATCCCCGCCATGTCCTATTAAAATCGGCTCATAAAGAGCGAGCACCCTTTTTCGGCATCTCTTTCGGATTTTCTTGCTGCCCGTTTGATCCCCATTCTAATGTGAGGCCCCCATATTGATGGATTAGTCCAAGGCCGGGACGGTGAGAAATAATATAGCCGGATTTATTTTGACTCTGGAGAATTGTTTGTGTAGGAAAGTGATTTATTGGACCGATTTCTGTTGGTTCTGGTGTTCGATTGTGTTTGGAGTACGAATGTTTCAAATATGCGGAGATGATTGATTGAAAACAAGATTTAATTTTTTCTATATTGAAATTAATCAAGAAGGGTATATAATAATTCGATCATTTAACCTTTTCTCTTCCACTCTTTTTCCTAAATAAAAAATTAATTATTCTTCAGGGTTGTTCAGTTTATTTATCAAAATAAATTAAAAATAGCTTTATTGAAATTTTTGATATTAGACGATTTGTGAATTCAAGGATGCAAAGAGTTTTCTAATGTGAATGTTCAGAAGAATTAATTAGAAGATGGAATCAATTCAGCAATAGATTCCCAATATTTCCGATGTTTTGGTCATCTGATGTTACCTGGTTAGTTTTTTTAAAGTATCTTAAGCAGGTATGCGCTTATATAGAATTTATTCTGAATCAATTGTCTTATTTCAGTATATATATCCTTTTTTATGATTAGGATCATTCCTAATTGAACTTACTTAATCCTTTCTCTTAATACCCGGAGGTGTCGAGATAAAATTACATTTCATTTGAATGTTTAATGTTTATGTTTCATTGTTTTAATGACGTTTTTCCATAATTTACGGTCCTTGGCCAGGTTAACTGCTTCCTGCCTGTTTTGCTTCTACCTTAGATTGTTTCTATGATATCCTTGTTCCATGTCTTGTACGGCCTTTCTCTTTTGTTCTTTCCCATCGTTCTAGCTTCCCAAACATTTTTGGTTTGTCTGTCTTCCAGATCCATTCTGATCCATTCTGTTTAGATGACCGGACCATCTCAGTTTTGTTCTTCTATTTTTGATATGAGTATTTCTAAGTTGTTCCTGACTATGTTATTCCTGACCTTGTCTATGTCTTGTACTATTTTGCCGTTCATTCAAGATTCAATTTTCGCATCCATATGTAAGTGTGGAGACATATATCGTTTATATATATATATATATATATATATATATATATATATATATATATATATATATATATTATTATTCATGTATGAGCCCTGGTGGACCACGCGAAGTACAATGAGAGGCGTTTGTTGTTGTTAGCCTTCCTTTGTGCCCATACTGATTTCATTCTTTCGCTGTGAGTTTGTTTCCTTTCGTAGAACCCCATTTGTTAACCTACCTTCGAACACTTCCAAATCCATTTTTACAGCAGAATAATTCACGTCCACACGGGGCAGGTGTTACTTTACGTCACTTTGAAGGAGCTCAAATCAATTTACTGGCCTTAGCCACTGAAGTCCCCGGACTTTTTCGCAATAGAGCATATTTGGGATATTATAGGTCGAAGATTGTTCAGATTACCACAACATCCACAGACGTTGGAGGCACTAAGGAGTGAAATTCAAGTAACATAGGGATAACGTAGGGACACCACCTCAAGAGAGATTGACCACGTAATTGGACCAATGCCTGGGTACTTCCATGAAGGTATACCAAGTGGAGGTCGATCCAACCATTACTGATTATAGCTCCCTAACTCGCAGTGATTAGATCTTAAAATTTTAATCAGTTGTACTGTTTAACGTAACAATAAATCTATAAAATAGTTTTTAAAATTTTATCATTATTTCTTGGTGTTCCTTTTTCTATGTCACTTAGTATAATTATGCAAATATAATATAAGTATAATTAGGCAAAATCTTATATGAAACAAAATCTAAGATTTTGCGTTACAGCTATGCCAATCATAAAACAATTACTAGAATAAGCATTAACTGTTTTACAACAACCGTATAATGCTACCGTTACAGTCGGTCGGTGATTCAGCACAATAAAAATATAGACAAATCGTTTTAATCACTTTCTGATCAATAATTTGTCATAGAAATTAATACGACAGTAAATCTTGAACAAAAAACTATTTTTTTTTGTAATTTGGTGTTGAATTATATATTCCTGAATTATATAATTTGAATTATATAATATTATATATTCCTGTAAAAAAAAGATATTTTGGAAATGTATTTAAAAAAAGTGTGAAGCTCCACACATACTTCATACCCTTCTGTCAAAACAATCGCTCCATTATTACATATTTTTTATGAGAAATTGAGCTATACAACCAGCCTATCAACTACTCGATGAAAAGAAAGCTATTTTCGAGATCCATCGCCGCCATGTCCTATTAAAATCGGCTCATAAAGAGCGAGCACCCTTTTTCGGCATCTCTTTCGGATTTTCTTGCTGCCCGTTTGATCCCCATTCTAATGTGAGGCCCCCATATTGATGGATTAGTCCAAGGCCGGGACGGTGAGAAATAATATAGCCGGATTTATTTTGACTCTGGAGAATTGTTTGTGTAGGAAAGTGATTTATTGGACCGATTTCTGTTGGTTCTGGTGTTCGATTGTGTTTGGAGTACGAATATTTCAAATATGCGGAGATGATTGATTGAAAACAAGATTTAATTTTTTCTATATTGAAATTAATCAAGAAGGGTATATAATAATTCGATCATTTAACCTTTTCTCTTCCACTCTTTTTCCTAAATAAAAAATTAATTATTCTTCAGGGTTGTTCAGTTTATTTATCCAAATAAATTAAAAATAGTTTTATTAAAATTTTTGATAGAAGAATTCTAGAGTAGCGTTAACAGTCAAATACTTTTTAAATAAAATATTTTTCATGGTAGGTCAATCGATCACAAATTGATTTATTTTCATGGTACTTAGGTCGATACACTTCGTCCAACGATATTTCATCTTTCTTATGCCTTTTAAAAGGCAATAGGTTCCTTCATGCGTAAAACTAACTGTGTAAAGTTTACTACCTTTTTATATTTGGATGGAGAAAGAAGTCAAAAGGGGCCAATTTTGGAGAATACAGTATATGCGACATTAATTCATTACTAAAATTGACCAGTTTCGCTGTTACCACGGTAAATGAATAGACGGGTGCATTGTCGAGATGAATATAATTCATTTATTTCGAACTATAATGCAACATAATACTTTTCTGTGATTGTCTTTCCATTTTTCAATGTGGATGTTTTTATGGTCACAGATTTATAATATTAAATTATATTTTTATTATAATAACTTGATGTTAACATTAAATAAATTTGTTTTTTTAAACGTAAATGAAATTATAATGAAACGTAGTTGATATTATAGGTGATTGTAAAATCACTAATGCTACAGCAATGATAACAATATAGTCTATATAAGGCAACATATTATGATTAATAACTGCGTGATGTTTGAAAAAATCAAACTCTCGTATTCTTCTAATAAAATATTCTAAAGGGTGATTTTTGTGTCCGAACTTCCAATTAGGGTCGCTGTCAAGCGAACTGTGAGAACGCACAAGTTTGCAAATCTGTATTTCAATTGTCTGGTAAATCATTATGGAACGTTTAACATGAGAGTAATGATTGCAACTTGGTGATATTTATTATCAAAATCAGTGTTCTGTGCACCAAGCAGTGTTGATGTAGGTCCAAATTTATTAATTCGTCGCCGTTCACAGGAAGTTGGGTGTTATTATTCGACTACCTAGATTATTTAATACCGCATTTAAATGGAATTGATCTAGAGGAGATATGGTTCCAAAAAGATGGCTCCACATGTCATACAGCCAACGCAACAAACAATTTAATATGGGAACAATTCGATGATAAAATTATTTCGAAGAAAGGACCTGTCAATTGACCACCAAAGCCATGTGATTTAATGCCTTTACATTATTTTCTTTGGGGTTATGCTAAATCTTTGATCTATGACGATAAACCAGCAACCATGATGTCTTGGAAGCCAACATAACTCGGACAATTGCAGGCATACTAGCAGGCATACTGCCAGGTTTCAAGGCATCTAATTTGGTTGTTGTTTTATTTGGATTTAAAGTTCTGACGCAGTAAAAAAAGTTACTCTATATATTATTCTATTTTTACCCACATCCCGTTACTCATCCTCTTAACATTATCATTTTCTAAGCTTTTTGATGTTTACATGCAGTTTTTGTATGCATCTCATTGATCTTCCGCTACAGATCTTCTATTGATAAATTATTATCCATGTCCCTCTGACTTTTCCAATTTCTGAATTAAGTAGTATCATCTTTAAGTAGTCTCATCTAATTTATTCGGATCTACGAATCTCTGTTTTTTTATTCGTTATAAAATTGACGATTTGTGAATTCAAGGATGCAAAGAGTTTTCTAATGTGAATGTTCAGAAGAATTAATTAGAAGATGGAATCAATTCTGCAATAGATTCCCAATATTTCCGATGTTTTGGTCATCTGATGTTACCTGGTTAGTTTTTTTAAAGTATCTTAAGCAGGTATGCGCTTATATAGAATTTATTCTGAATCAATTGTCTTATTTCAGTATATATATCCTTTTTTATTATTAGGATCATTCCTAATTGAACTTACTTAATCCTTTCTCTTAATACCCGGAGGTGTCGAGATAAAATTACATTTCATTTGAATGTTTAATGTTTATGTTTCATTGTTTTAATGACGTTTTTCCATAATTTACGGTCCTTGGCCAGGTTAACTGCTTCCTGCCTGTTTTGCTTCTACCTTAGATTGTTTCTATGATATCCTTGTTCCATGTCTTGTACGGCCTTTCTCTTTTGTTCTTTCCCATCGTTCTAGCTTCCCAAACATTTTTGGTTTGTCTGTCTTCCAGATCCATTCTGATCCATTCTGTTTAGATGACCGGACCATCTCAGTTTTGTTCTTCTATTTTTGATATGAGTATTTCTAAGTTGTTCCTGACTATGTTATTCCTGACCTTGTCTATGTCTTGTACTATTTTGCCGTTCATTCAAGATTCAATTTTCGCATCCATATGTAAGTGTGGAGACATATATCGTTTTATATATATATATATATATATATATATATATATATATATATATATATATATATATATATATATATATATATATATATATATATTATTATTATTATTCACGTATGAGCCCTGGTGGACCACGCGAAGTACAATGAGAGGCGTTTGTTGTTGTTAGCCTTCCTTTGTGCCCATACTGATTTCATTCTTTCGCTGTGAGTTTGTTTCCTTTCGTCAGACCAAGTTGTTCCAGTCTTCCTACATTTTTCTCTCTGGCCAACCTTCCAAACATTAACCTTGTGTCTGAAACAGCCTCTATCCTGAATTTCACTTTGTGTAATATTTGCTGATCTTATGTCCTCTTTAATTGCAGCAATCCATTTAATTATTTCTACTTTAGCTTTACTCCTATTTTCATAAAATTCGACTATTTGTCTAGTTAACCTACTCGGATTCATCCGTTTTATGTGTCCGTAAAACTTAAGTCTTCTTTTTCTCATATCGCTATGTATATCTGTGTATTGTTTGATTTCTTGGTTTTCTCGAAGTCGGTATGTTGTGCTATTTATTTGTTTGGGCCCTAGGATTTTTCTTATGATTTTTCTTTCCTTCTTTTCAATGTCCTCGATGTCCCTCTTTCTATTCAAAATGAGCGTTTCCGCAGCATATAGACATGGCTTAATAACTGTGTTGTAATGTCTCAGTTTTGTGTTTTTAGATAGGCATTTTTTGTTGTAAATGTTTTGTGTAAGTCTCAATGCCGTTTCCATTTTTTGACATCTACCCTTATTGGCCGCTTTTTCCAACCCATTTTCCATGATTATTTCACCAAAATATTTGAAATGAGAGACTCGTCTGATGTTACCATATTTTGTTTTTAGAAATGGCGTTTTTAGTCTGTTGCAGGTCATGTATTGTGTCTTTTCAAAGGAAATTTGGAGTCCTACATTTTCTGCTGTTTCTTTTAGGATTTCAATCTGTTTCTGTGCCGTTAATACATCTTGAGCTAAAATTGCTAGATCATCAGCAAATGCCAGACAATCAATTTTGATGTTGGTTCTCCCCAGTTTAATGGGCTGGTCAATATTCAGGGCCGACTTTTTTTCACGCCACTCCTGTATTACTTTTTCTAGAACACAGTTAAATAAAAGTGGCGAGAGTCCATCCCCTTGTCTCACTCCAGTTTTAATTTCGAAGGGCTCCGAGATCTCACCCATGAATTTAACTTTTGACCTTGTGTTAGTTAACGTTGCTTTAATAATTGCCAGCGTTTTCAGATCTAGTCCTTGTTCTTTCAAGATTCGGAATAAAGATTCGCGGTCAATAGAATCATATGCTTTTTTGAAATCCACAAATGTACAGACGAGATTTGTATTGTACAGTTTTTGATGTCTTAGAATCAACTTCAGATTCCGGATCTGTTCAGGGCAGGATCTGCCCGGTCGAAAACCTGCTTGATATTCACCAATGTTAGGTTCTAACTGTCCCTGTGCTCTGTCTAGTAGACATTGAGATAGAATCTTGTAACAAACTGGGAGAAAAGATATCCCTCTATAGTTGTTTACATCCGTTCTATCTCCTTTCTTATGTAGTGGATGAATTAGAGCATCTTTCCAATCTTCCGGAATCCGTTCGGTTCGCCAAACTTCTTGTAGAATTTTGGTTATTTCCCTTATTGTACCTGGACCAGCGGATTTCAAAAGTTCCGCAGTGATTCCATCTTCACCAGAAGCTTTGTTATTTTTATGCCGCTTGATTTGCCTAATTATTTCATCTTCATTCGGTGGTAATGAATCTGGGTTTGTTTGTTTAGGCTTTAGTGTTGCTAATTTGTTTAAGGGCTCAGGACAGTTTAGTATTTGTTCAAAATATTTCGCAATTTCTTTTCAATTATCTTGGTTATTTAGAGCCAATTGTCCGTTTTCCTTTTGGAAGCAAAGACTTTGCGGTTGATAGCCTGTTACTTTAGTTTTAAATGTTTTGTAAAAGTTTCGAGTGTTATGTTTTTGGAAATCTTTTTCTATTTCATTAAGTTGATTGTTTTCATATTTTCTTTTAGTTTGTCTAATTAGCTTCGATGTTTCTTTTCTTACTTCCAAAAATATGTTATAGTTTATTGATGTTTTTTGACTGTTCCAATCTTTGAATGCTTCACTTCGGCTTAATACTGCTTGCTCGCAAACTTCATCCCACCACGGATGTTTTCTACGTTTTTGTAAAGGGACCAACTTTAAGGCTGTTTTAATAATTTTTTGTTTCAATTCTTGCCAGTTCTGTGCTGGTTGTTTATCAAGTTCTTCTGTTAGGGCTGGTTTTATTTTCGTTGGGTCAAACTTTGGTATTAGCAGCCGCTTTTGAATAAGTTTTCGAGGTTTTAAGCTAAGTTTGATTCTAGTCAAGTAGTGATCCGTGTCTATGTTAGCTCTTTTCCTGACTTGAACATTCAAAATCTCTTTATAATTGGGGTACGAAATGGCAACATGGTCAATTTGAAATTCACCTATGTATGTGTTTGGGCACCTCCAGGTTTTTTTGTTTTGTTATTTTCTTCTTAAAATGCGTTGACATTATTTTTAGATTAAACTGCGAACATAGTTCAACCAATCTTCTACCATTATGGTTAGTCCTTTTATGAGCGGGAAAACTGCCGACTGTTTTCCTGTACTTTTTTTCTTTCCCTAGCTGGGCGTTGAAATCACCCAATAGGATTTTTACATGATTAGAGGGAATTTTAGAGATAGTCTTTTCTAGAATTTCCCAGGAATTATTTACTTTTTTAGGATTAGATTTATTTTTTTCGTTAACTGGGAGGTGTGCATTGATTAATGTATAGTTTTTGTTAGCACACTTAAGGGATAGTGTCATAAGTCGATTATTTACTGGGTGGACATTTGTAATAGAACCAAGGATGTTTCTTGAGACAGCGAAAGCAACACCGAGATGTGGTGTATTTTTGAGTATTTTTTTGTCCGTTTTACTTTTAAAAAGTCTGTAGTTGCCGAATTCCAAGGTGTTATCATCTATCAATCTAGTTTCTTGCAAAGCTAAAATTTTGATTTTTTGCTGATTTAATGTTCGCCCCAATTCGTGTAGTTTTCCTGGACGCAGGAGAGAATTGATATTTACCGTTCCAAAGAAAGTTTTTGTTTTCGGTTTCAGACGTTGGCCAGAGGTCTCCGATTCCCTCTGAAAGATTTTGCGTTTAAGCCCGGACGCCCCAGAATCCGAAAGTCCGGTTGTACCAGCAAAGCTGGCAGAGGATTGTCTACCTCCTGGGGTAATTTTGTAATTACTAGAACGCTTCATCTTGTACTTTGAATTAAAGGTTTGAACCATGACGTTTCAGAGGTTAAGACTGGAGGGGTTAGTTCCAGAATTTAAATATCAGCCGCACCACTGGTGAACAGACGCTGACCACTCAGCCGCTTGATACAAGTCAGACGCTAAGTGGATTTAGTTTTTTTTTGCCTTGGTTCGGGGCTGCTTATTTTGAGATATTCGCAGCTGTCCATTAATATCTAATGGAACTTTCACTATCCACCACCCGTGACCCGTCCAGTACCTTAGGCGAGGTATACTGGTATATAGGTATATATATATATATATATATATATATATATATATATATATATATATAATATATATATATATATATATATACATATATATATATATATATATATATATATATATATATATATATATATATATATATATACATATATATATATATATATATATATATATATATATATATATATATATATATATATATTGCTCGTTTAGCAAAGGCTTCTTAAACAATGAACAAATACCTAAAAAAACGAAATCAACAATATATATATATATATATATATATATATATATATATATATATATATATATATATATATACATATATATATATATATATATATATATATATATATATATATATATATATATATATATATATATATATTGTTGATTTCGTTTTTTTAGGTATTTGTTCATTGTTTAAGAAGCCTTTGCTAAACGATTGAAGCAATCTCCCTGCTTTCGCTAGTCTGTTGTTCAGTTCGTCATCCTGGTTTTCCCTATTATTAAGTCGTTATACTTAGGTACTATTGGAAATAGTATCTAAGCATGAAAATCAAAGTACCTAATAAGAAATAATGGTACCTAACCAGCATGGAAATCAAATACGTATATTTATATACGTGTTTGATTTCCATGCTGTTTAAGGTTATTGTTCTCTCCTTGCAATGTTCTTGGTTATTTGTCAATATCATGATCTGTGTCTAATTTACATTGATATGTAGCCCAAACTTTTCAGCTGCTTCGTTCCATACTCATAGGAGTATGATTGATATAGATATAGATAGGAGTATGATTGAATATAGATTCAATTTAAATTATTCGCAGATTTCCTAATTGAACTATGTTTGGATTAAATTATATGTTCGACATCTATCAATAAAACGGAAAGAAAAAAGGTTAAAGTTTCAAATTATTTTTATGATAACCCCTTAAATGTCAGTAGTGATGGAGTACAACATTATTGCGATGCTCGATATTTTGAATCAGCAACATGTCCAATCGTTTTATTAAATAAAACGGATGTTTATAGAAAATTATGAATCATTTATAAAATATATAATACGCTCCAATTTTATTTTCGAATGTAACCGAGAGTTACTTTTATGTTTATTTTATGTTTAATGTTTAGTGATGCTGATATTTCCATCTTCCTCAGGGCAATATTTTTCATTTTCGAATGCAAAATACCAGAACGGTTTCATGCAAATATCAACAAAAGCGGTATATTTTAATGGAAAACGTTGATACGGTTTACACTGCATTACGATGATTTATATACAATTTGAGAAAAAACAGAACTCGAAAACAAAAAAGCCTGGAATAATTTATTTCATTTTTTGAGAGAAAACCCAATTGGAGAGAAAAACCTGTTGGAAAAATATTTTTTTTTAGTTAATCTGTTGATGAATAATTAACTAGAGACCGGACTTGCTAAATAAGATAAATTAATCAATCATTTTATGCAATGGTGTGCACCATCACTTCAATTAATGAAGATATCTATGTAGCAAAAATATTTCGTTTGTTTGCTGTATAAGAGGGCTGCTTTTTATTTATCCGGAATTGGCAATAATAGGCGTTAGGCGCCTATATATATATATATATATATATATATATATATATATATATATATATATATATATATATATATATATATATATATATATATATATATATATATATATATATAATATATATATATCCTCTTTGTGGATCAGATCTTCGCGTAGTAAAGGGGTTTCCGTAAGTCAATGAAGCTTTGAGCTATGCCGTCTGGGGCGTATGCTCCTGAAAGCCCCTTCCTGAAAACCCTTCCTGAAAACCCATGGCCGACAGGTCAAAGCAGAGACTTCAGACTAACTTGATCCAAAATCTGCCAACCCGCATTGGAGCAGCGTGGCAGATTAAGGTCTAACTCCCCCCCCCCCCCCCCCCATGGCTTTACAATTTCAAACACGGCCCTCATTCCCCGGATGCCAAGGTGCAGCTACCTACGGCAGCGGGAAGACCTGCCCCAAGGCAGAGGGTGCTAAAAATCACCGGGTTAGATCAGGCTGCCATTGGACTTTGGACATTGCAACTCTAAATATTCGGACAATGAAAACTGATGAACGACTGCAAGAACCGTTGATCGAGCTTGACAACACACATTGGGATATTATACGGCTTTCTGAAATACGAAGAAAAGGCGAATAACTAATCAAACTGAAAACAACTGGTCACGTACTCTCCACTCGGGGTATGGAGAATGGGCGATGTGGTGGATTTGGATTCCTCATTAACCAAAAGTTGAACGATAGTGTCGTAAAATTTGAAAGTATATCTGACCGACTAACCCAATGCGTCATTCAGTTGAATAAAAAGTTTAAATTTCAAATCGTCCAAGCTTATGCACCAACTATAAACCATGGCGATGAGGAAATTAAGGTATTTTATGATGATGTGACCCAGCTTCTAGACAGCGAGAAATACAGGTACAAAATCCTGATGGGTAATTTTAATGCTCGAATTGGTAAAGCAAGAACTAGTGAAACTGCAATTGGGCCATATGGAAATGGCGAGCGGGACAATAGAGGTGACAGAATAGTTGATTTTGCTGAAGGACAAAATTTGTACATTATGAACTCGTTCTATAAGAAAAAAAATCAGCAGAAAATGGACATGGAAAAGTCCATCTGGTCTGACAAGTGAAATTGACTACATCATGTCAAATGATAAAAAAATATTTTGTAATTGTACTGTCCTTAACTGTTTTAATGTTGGAAGTGACCATAGAATAGTATGAGCAAAGGCTAAGATAAACTGTCGTAGAGAACGTACACGAATGGTAAGATCGAAGAAGGGCAAGTGAATTCTGAGAAGCTGCTGCAGAGGGGCAACAATTTTGAGATTGCTTTATCGAACCGCTTTGCTGTTTTGCAAGACCCAGAAGAGATGAAAATAACAGATCAGTATGAAAAAATCATCGAAAATGTGGTTGAAACGGCTGCTGCACCAGCAGAAAAAAGTTTCAAACAGTTCAAAATCTCGAATGAGACCATCGACTTAATGAAGAAACGGACGACAATGAAGAATGCAGACAGTCCCTTTAATAGTCCCTCTATATATATATTCTATATATATATATATATATATATATATATATATATATATATATATATATATATATATATATATATATATATATATTTATATATATAAATGGTGTATGCTTGGCATTACAAAACGGGGCAGAAAAACCTGTATATGGATCAGAGAACAAACGAAGGTATGTGACATCATTGGAAAGGCGAAAGAATTGAATTGGAAGTGGGCAGGCCATATAGCGAGACGATGCGACGACAGATGGACCAAAGCAATTCTGGAATGGATACCGCTTGATCATAAACGCCCTCGAAGACGGCCGAAAACACGATGGGCAGATGACATCATCAAGTATATTGGAGCCGAATGGTAGAGGAAAGCGAATTAGAAGCATGCTTTGGAGGCCTTCATACTGCAGTGGATCGACAATGGCTGAATGA
Organism: Cosmopolites sordidus; assembly: GCA_031761425.1. Taxonomy (NCBI): domain Eukaryota; kingdom Metazoa; phylum Arthropoda; class Insecta; order Coleoptera; family Curculionidae; genus Cosmopolites; species Cosmopolites sordidus. Next base: position 65,594 of record JARFXV010001828.1, read on the forward strand.
TGATATATATATATATATATATATATATATATATATATATATATATATATATATATATATATATATATATATATATATATACATAAATATATATATATATATATATATATATATATATATATATATATATATATATATATATATATATATATATATATATATATATATATATATATATCATCATCATCATCATCATCATCATCAGCCCGTATCGATCCACTGCAGGATGAAGGCCTCTTCAGCATGCTTCCAACCTTCACGGTCCTGGGCTTTCCTCTGCCACTCGGGTCCAATATACTTAACGATGTCATCAGTCCATCGTGCTTTCGGTCTTCTTCGCGGACGTTTGCGATCAAGCGGTATCCACTCCAGGATTGCCTTGGTCCATCTATCGTCCCATCGCCTCGCTATATGGCCTGCCCATCTCCATTTCAACTGTTTTACTCTTCCAATGATGTCACAGACTTTTGTTTGTTCCCTGATCCATGCGCAGGACTTTCTGTCTCGTCTTGTAATGCCAAGCATACATCTTTCCATTCCCCTCTGTGCCACCCGAAGTTTTTGAATTGATTGCGATGTGAGTGTCCAGGTTTCACTTCCGTATGTCATTACGGGTAGAACGCACTGATCGAATACTCTTCTTTTCAGGCAAAGTGGGAGTCTGCTCTTAAACACTATGTTGAGCCTACCAAATGCCTGCCAGCCACATTTAACACGCCGTTCCACCTCCCGGGCGGTATTCCCCTCCATGGAAATCCTCTGCCCAAGATATACAAAGCTGTCCAAAATCTCTAAATCCCTTCCTAAAACTGAAATTCTTCTGTCCTGAGCGAAGTTATTGAACATAACCTGACTCTTTTTCAGGTTTATTTTCAAGCCAAATGGTTCGCCAGCCCTTTGCAGCTCTTGTATGCGTCTTTGCAGCTCCTCAGGGTCTTGTGAAATGAGAATAATATCATCTGCAAATCTAAGATGGTTTAAGTTTGCACCATTGATATTTACCCCATCCTGTTCCCAATCCAGTTTACGGAATACTTCTTCAAGGCCAGCCGAGAAAAGAATAGGCGATATTGCGTCACCCTGCCGTACACCTCGTTCTATATTAATTCCCACTTCAAGATCATCAAGGTGAATTGTGGCTGTAGCTCCACCATATATCGATTCTAATAGGTTTACATAGGCTCTCTCTACACCTTGGCTAAGCAGTGCCTCCATTATCGCATGCTTTGAGATGGAATCAAATGCTTTTTCGTAGTCGATAAAAGCCAAGCACAGTGGCATGGTGTATTCGTTGTGCCTTTCTATGACCTGCTGTACAACCTGGATGTGATCCATTGTACTGAATCCACTTCTGAATCCTGCTTGTTCTCTTGGTTTTGCGTCATTCAGTTTTTTTTAATATTCTTTTAGAAATTATCTTAGTGAAAACTTTGTACATCACTGATAGGAGGCTTATTGGACGGTAGTTCTTTAAATCTTCCTGTGCTCCTTTATTATGTAAAAGGATCACTTCTGCATTTTTCCATAAGTCGGGTACCTTTTGTTCTTTGAGGCATTTTGGGTATAATTTTGCCAGTGTTTTATGTAACGTCCGACCACCAGCTTTTAGCATTTCGACAGTTACACTATCCTTTCCTGGAGCCTTGCCGTTCTTCATCAATTCTATAGCATTTGTTACTTCCTCCACTAGGATATCTGGTATTATATATTGTTCTTCCGTGGGTATTGCTGTCCCTGACTGGCTCTGATCTTCATATAACTGGGAATAAAACCTTCTGACAATCTCTAACATTTGGGTACGCGTCCTGCACACTGTGCCATCCTCACGCTTTAAAGCATATATTTGCGTTCTTTTGTTTCTCAGCTTCTGTTTAGCTTTGTTAATTCCTTTGTTTTCTTCCAGGGTTTTTTGCACTAGTTGCATATTGAATCGGCGCGTGTCCTCTCTGATACGTTTTCTTATAGTTTTGCAGAGCTCAGTGTACTCGACCTTGCCAAAAGGACTACCTGCATTTCTCATTGCTCGCCATTTCTTCATTAAATCAATGGTCTCACTGGAGATTTTTGTTTGTTTGAGACATTTTTCCTCTGGTGCTATTGAAGCAGCCGTTTGAAGTACATTGTTGGCGATTTCTTCATATTGAACTGATATTTCCACCTCCTCTGGATCTTGTAACGCAGCAAACCGGTTTGACAAAGCAATCTCAAAATCGATTCCTCTCTCCAGCAGTTTTCCAGAATCCACCTTGCCCTTCTTTGATCTTACCATTTTTTCGCGCTCTTTTCGACAGTCAATCCGAACCCTTGCTCGTACAATTCGGTGGTCACTTCCAACATTAAAATTGTTAAGGACAGTACAATTGGTAAATATTGTTTTATCGTTGGTCATGATGTAGTCAATTTCGCTTGTGAGCCCAGATGGACTTTGGTGCATAAGCTTGGACGATTTGAAGCCTAAACTTTTTATTCAGCTGAATGACGCATTGGGCTAATCGGTCGGATGTACTTTCAAATTTTACCACACTGTCCTTCAGCTTTCGATTGATGAGGAATCCTATTCCGCCACATCGGCCATTTTCCGTACCTCGAGTGTAGAGTACGTGTCCAGTTGGTTCCAGTTTGATTAACTCTTCACCCTTCCTTCGTGTTTCACAGAGCCCAATAATATCCCAATGTATGTTGTCAAGTTCGATTAACAGTTCTTGCAATCGGGCCTCTGTTTTCATAGTCCGTATATTTAACGTTGCAATGTCAAAAGTCCAATGGCAGCCTGATCTAACCCGGTGATTCTTAGCACCCTCTGCCTTGGGGCAGGTCTTCCCGCTGCCGTAGGTAGTTGCCCCTTGGCCTCCGGGGAATGGGGGCCGTGTTTGAGGTTGTACTGTCATATTTCAACATACTGAAATACCATGTTGAAGGTATGGACCGTAATCTGCCACGCTGGTCCAATGCGGGTTGGCAGATTTTGGATCATGTTAGTCTGAGGCCTCCGCCTTGACCTGTCCGCCAGGGGTGACCCTCCCAGGAGCATAGACTCCAGACGGCATAGCTCAAAGCTTCATTGCCCTACTCAAACCCCTTTACCACGTCAAGGTCTGATCCACAAAGGGGATATATATATATATAAATATATATATATATATATATTATATATATAATATATATATATATATATATATATATATATATATATATATATATATATATATATATATATATATATATATATATATATATATATTTATATATATAAAAGGTGTATGCTTGGCATTACAAAACGGGGCAGAAAGACCTGTATATGGATCAGAGAACAAACGAAGGTATGTGACATCATTGGAAAGGCGAAAGAATTGAATTGGAAGTGGGCAGGCCATATAGCGAGACGATGCGACGACAGATGGACCAAAGCAATTCTGGAATGGATACCGCTTGATCATAAACGCCCGCGAAGACGGCCGAAAACACGATGGGCAGATGACATCATCAAGTATATTGGAGCCGAATGGTAGAGGAAAGCGAATTAGAAGCATGCTTTGGAGGCCTTCATACTGCAGTGGATCGACAATGGCTGAATGATGATATATATATATATATATATATATATATATATATATATATATATATATATATATATATATATATATATACATAAATATATATATATATATATATATATATATATATATATATATATATATATATAAATATATATATATATATATATATATATATATATATATATATATATATATATATATATATATATATATATATTTATGTATATATATATATATATATATATATATATATATAAAATATATATATATATATATATATATATATATATATATATATATATATATATATATATATATATATATATATATATATGTTTGACATTGTTTACTGTATACGTACTCAGAACGTTTCGAGATACGGACGCTATTTGTGTTTAGTGACTAGAAAATTTCATCTCAGTCAAAAAATGGAATTAACTATTGAGAATTTTCGTGAGATTAATTGATTATGACTTTCGACGTGGATTATCTCAACAACAGTGTATTGATCAACTCACTTAGACTTTTGGCAATGAAGCACTATCTAAAATCACTGTACTTTTCTGGTTTAGTGAATTCAATCGTAGCCGTCGGTCGTTCACAGACGAATCTAAAGTTGGTCGTCTAAAATCTGTTGTTGTGCCAGAAAACATCGATGCTGTGGGCTAACTGATAAAGCAACATCGTCATGTGACATACCGTGAGATTGAAGAATCCCTGGGCATTAGTATGACAAGCATACACAAGATTTTATATCAACATTTAACCGTGAAAAAGATTTGTGTACGATGGATCCCGCATAATTCACAATCACAAAATGGCTCGTGTCGATTGGTGCAAAAAATGCTCAAAAAATAAAATCGTGGTATGTCAGAAGCCGTCTATAACATCTACACAAATACTGAATCTTGGATATATGCGTATGAGACCGAAAGTAAACAGCAGTCGACTGTATGGGTCCTTCAAAATGAGCCAAACCCAATAAAAGTTGTTCGTGTTAGAAGCACTTCGAAACAAATGGTCGGCTGTTTTTTTTGGGGGGGATAAATAGGCATGTGGTTATAATGTCACTAGAGAATCGTAAAACGGTCAATTCTAAATGGTACACAACCATTTATTTACCAGGAGTTTTTGAAGAAATAAGGAAAAACAAACACCGATCCAGGATCATTCTTCACCATGAAAGAACAAACTATGTAGTCAACGATTTCGATGCCAGAAGAAACAGTTGATGCATTCAAAATGCATATTTTGGAGATATCTCAATCGGAATGAAAAAAGTGCTATGAAAATTGGTTCAAACGTATGCAAAAGTGTGTCAATCATCGCGGAAAATATTCTAAATAACAATAAAACCATTTTCAATGATACATATTTGTTTTTATTTATTATTTCGGACACATAAATATCAGCCCTCTTATGGTAAAGAAGTAACAGTATGAAGTAAATATAATGATAAAATTAAAATTAGTACTAATTCAAGTTTCTGTGGAACGAGTCAGTCTATTAATTGTTGTAATAAATTGTGCATTAATGTCTTTACGTAAGAAACTGAAGTTAGAGTGGCTAATACCTTATTCTGATTATTTATTTCAAAGAGAAAACGTTATATTGTGTGCTTTGTGCAATGGTGCATTTGTTTATGCAAAAAAAATGTTGAGCGACCTGTGAAAGGTGCCAATCATCCAAAAAGAAAGTCAGTGGCGGCTCGTGGGTTTTTAAAGTGAGAGGGCGTAGAAGAAAATAGTGCTGCTAATGATTTTTTTGCTTTCCCCTTCCTCCTTTTTACTTTTCGTGCCATTGAAACCCTATACAGGAGGTGAACCAGGAAAATGAATTCAAGGAAAAAAACTGATCAGAAATAAAATATGGTGTATTGCTCTGAAAAATTGTTTACTGTGATAAATACTGGAGGGGCCGCGTCAACGCCCTCCCTCACGAGCCGTCATTGAAAGAAAGACATCTGTTTCGGGGCCATCAATTTCTAAACACATATTTTGTCTTCATGTTTCTTTGAATATTAAATAAATAACAATTTTTAATTTTTATATCGAGAACCTGACGTGACTATGTGGTAGATATATAGCAAATGACGGATAATGGGATATATTTGTGAAAATCTGGACAGCTAAGAGAATATTTAGTGTTTAGAATATTTACAAAATCAGTGGTCTATGCACGAAATATATAGAGCAGTTCTTGATATATTCACCGAATTATCGAAAAATTTTGAACGCATTTCATACTGCTCGAAATTAAAAAACAAGACAAAAAATGTGCCTTTCGAAGAAAACAGCGCCGCTGTTGCTGGCAGCGTTGATGAAGATTCAATTGTATCAATTAGTCACCGTTCGCAGTTGATTCAATTTAATTCCGAATTTCAATAGTATTAACCTGGAGGAGATGTAATTCCAACAGGATGGCTCCATATCTCATACAGCCAAAGTTACAATAGATATATTGACAGAAAAAATCAGTGAGGAATTTTTTTCGAGGAACGGACCTCTTAATTGGCCACCAAGGTCATATGATTTAGCGCCATTAAATTATTTTCTTTGGTGTTATGTTAAATCTTTTTTTTGTCATTAATGGAAAGATCATATATAAGTTTTATAACAAAGCTATTTTTATTTTTGCTTATAATTAAAAAGTTATATTAAATTGAAAATACATTTTTAATCTAGTACCGATTCACAATAGTAAAACGAACGCCAAATATCGCTAATATCAGGTCGGGTCGGAAGTTACACCGCAATTTTCTTTCGCGCTCTTTTCGAAAAAACGTTCGGAAAGAATCGGGGTCCTGAGCAAATAGAACGATTTATCAATATTAGTCATTGTTTTATAGGTTTAACCTATATCTTTGACTGCATTTGTTGGTTTGCTGGCGATTTGAAAACATACTTGCTTTTAATTGTTATTTAGGCTTTCGGTGGTGTTTTCAACATTATACTCATATATCTTTACATAAGATATGGAGGCTCAAAGATAAATTCAGTATAAAATATTGAAATTAGATTAGGGTTGCTTTTGTTATTTGCATTCGTTTTTATAATTTTTATTTATATTATTTAATTCATGTAGGAAAACAAATTTACGTGCCAAATTTGTAGGATGGAGTATTCCTGCGTGTCCGCAAAAAATCTACATGTAGCAATCGAGAGTCATAAAAATGAGAAAGCACTACAAAATGGTCTATTTTGTAGGATACCAATAATAATATTCACGAAAGTGCGAATAGACAAAAATAAAATTCATCTGCCGATTTAGAAAGTAATTGTATATGAAAATTCTTATACTTGTGGAAGTTTTACAGATAATCTAATTTGTAAATGGTCGAAGAATACAGAAATTTGTGTGACAATAAAAGCTTTCGACTCAAAAAAAATGGTCTTCTCTTATTTGGGAAATCTCTGCCTGGTCATGCATTATATACAGATAGTTAGCAGCTGGAATGTAGGCGAAAATTCGCCATCGTTTTAAAAATACTGAAAACCTTAATTAAAACAATAATGTAGTATGGGTGATTTTTTTATAAATATTGTTAATATAGGTTAGTGTGATGGCTTGAAGAATCAGTGTGGTTTTAAAAGTGTAGCAAACTTCAATAAAAACAATCAAACTATTATAAAAGCAAATATATATGTAACTTAGTGATTGTTTTTATCAACAATTAAGTATCATGTCATACATGTTGACGAAAAACATTATTTCAGTGTGTGTATTTAAATTCTATTTTAAACCAGAAGTGTGTTCTGTGTGCGAATATCACGACATGCTTCTTATTTACGGAGAAGCTGCCGCAAACCAGTTTATAAAAAGATCAGAACTTATTCAACGTATTCGGGTAAATAGGTTTAAACAATGCCTGGCTAACACAGACTCAAATGGTATATATTTTGAACATTTAATTTAATAAAACAAAAAATCATGTGTGTCTTGCTGTGATGCGAATCGTTTAAAATTAGTGCTAATAATTTCAACTGTGACATTAAACGATAATATGTAACAAAACACACCAAATTTATACTGAAACTTGTAGCATAAATGCCTATAAAAATATTTCATTTTATTTTCAAACAAAAAGGTTTTATGTACAACCTACCTATAGTTGTCTGTAGTGTCGTACAACCTGCCTGTAGTGTAGTACACTTACTACAGGATTGTTTAAAATCGTTCGCAATCAATGCGAACTTAAACACTTAATATATTATAAAGTGTCGCTATCTCAAACTCTTCTAAGAACTGTTTGGCAAACTGGGTGTGGTCTGGCCACTAGAAATAAACGAGGAGAAAATAAAAATGCTAATATACACATGCCCAACATCAGTCAAATAGGTCAATTTAAGTTAACGAGTCAATTCAAGGCGGTAACACCTCATGAGATCATAATAATATGTGAAATAGCAAGAAATACAATGAAAAGTTTTCAGATCTGAAATGATTGGAATATAACACAGAACACAAAGAAGCAAATAGCAAAAACACAGACCATTAAAGTTCCATCCAAACACAGACCATTAAAGAATAGAACCTAATACGTATTAATTCTTTTAAACTATGGTACTGAAGAATGGTCCTTAGCATTCCGTAGAATATCTGATGAACAAACGTACTCGTTATTCATGAAATTAATTAATCAACATGGCTATCCTAAATTGATTCCTTAGCTCTGAAAATTGTAGATAAAAATCCCTCTCTTCAGCAGATTTCTATATCAAATAAACTTGTTTTTTTACAAAAATTAAGGATTTCAGTTTATTAGAGATTTAACTACGAAACTTAAAATTCCTCAACTGATGTTAAAATTACAAGTCTGGGCTTCATGCCGCGACAGTATTTACAAAAATTGTGAGATTAAAAAGGTTCCAAAATAAACTATCTAAATGTAAATACTAAAATGAAACATCTAGAGCTACTAGTTATAATATTTTCGTGTACCGCATTTTTCTAGTGCATTCTGAAAATGAGTTACAAAATTTTGAGCAACGGTGTGCTATGAATCACGCAGCTGAAGGCCTTTGTCTACAAAAAGTGACGAAAATGTCCACAGAATCAGGTATCTAGTCTGTCCTGATCATTGGGTGACGGCCTTAATAATTAGGGAAGAGTTGAATTCGACACACATAACCGTTCATCAGATTGTAACCAATGAATTGAGAATGAAGCAAATCTGTACAAAAATCAGCCCGAAAAACCTTTGACTAGATCATAAAGCCAACAGGGGGGAAACTTGTCTTAAAGTTTTGAGGCAGATTGAAAATGACCCTCATTTTCTGGAAGGAAAAATCATTCGTTACATTACTAGAGATGAGTCTAAACTTCAGCGCCAAATAGTAAATCAAGGCTACATGATAAACCAGCATTTTTACTGAGAAGTTTTTGAAAGATACCTGGGTGATGCCATCAGGACAAGGCGCCTTACCATACAGCGGTTTCAATAAGTTTTTGGCAAGTAAAAATATTACTGTGGCTCCGCAACCCCTTTATTCACTAGATTGCAGTCGATGGAACTTTTTCCTTTTTTCAAGATTAAAAATATAGTACAAAGAACACTATTTTAGAACATTGAATAATATTGATAAGCCTGTATCTGATCAGATGAAACGATTCCAGTATTTGAGTTCCAGCACTGCTATTAAGAGGGGCAAGCCGTCTCCATACTCAATTTTCCAATGCAAATAATTTACTTTCAAGGAAACAACGTAGAATTGTTACTTGAACCGAATATAGAAAATATAAAAATCAGTCTCATTACTTTATTCACAAAGCTCGTAGAAGTAGATTTATGAACAATAAAATTCTGATTACATTATTATTTCTAATCACTTTATCATTTAAAACTAGCAA